>ML384109.1:7508-84541 GCA_005239525.1 Nicotiana knightiana | reverse complement strand
ACTATAACCTTAGATTTTATTACAATTATTTATACCTTAGTATAGTTAATCTTTACTTTTAATCTTTAGTGTTAGTAACTTAAACAACATCAGGTGACAGTTGAGTACTAATTTAAACAGCCTGTTTGATACGTCAATTCCCTGAGGGATCGACTCTGGGCATAATACCCCAGGATTATATTTGCAACGCCGGCTTAGTCTTCTACAAGACATAGTTGAGCATGATCACGCACCTTAAACTGTCTGGACGCGTAGGCAATCACCCTAAAGTCCTGCATCAATACCGCTCCCAAGCCAACTCTAGAAGCATCACAATAAACTGTGTAAGAACCCGAACCAGCAGGCAAAACTAGTACAGGAGCTGTAGTCAATGCTGACTTGAGCTTCTGAAAGCTCTCCTCACACTCATCAGACCATCTGAATAGAGCACCCTTCTGGGTCAATCTGGTCAAAGGCGAAGCAATCGAAGAGAATCCCTCAACAAAGAGACGGTAATATACTGCCAAACTAAGGAAACTCCTAATCTCTATAGTTGAGGACGGTCTGGGCCAACTCTGCATCGCCTCTATCTACTTTGGATCAACCTGAATCCCCTCACTGGACACCACGTGCCCCAGGAAAGCTACTGATCCAAGCCAAAACTCACACTTGGAGAATTTTGCATAAATCTTCTCCTCCCTCAATCTCTGCAACACAACTCTCAAATGATGAGCATGCTCTTCCTGGCTACGAGAATAAAACAGGACATCAATGAAAACAATGACGAAGGAATCTAGATAAGGCTGAAACACGTTGTTCATCAATTGCATGAATGCAGCTGGGGCATTGGTCAGCCTAAATGACATAACCAAGAACTCATGATTACCATACCTGGTCCTGAAGCAGTCTTCGGAATATCAGAATCCCGAATCCTCAACTGATGGTACCCAGATCTCAAATCAATCTTGGAAAATACTCTGGCTCCCTGAAGCTGGTCAAACAAATCATCACTGTGGGGCAAGGTATACCGGCNCCCCTTATCCAGGAGCTCCTGAAGCTTCTCCTTCAATTCCTTTAGCTCCGCTGGTGCCATACGATATGGTGGAATAGAAATAGGTTGAGTGCCTGGCACCAGGTCAATACCAAAATCAATATCCCTGTCAGGTGCCATGCCTGGCAGGTCTACAGGAAACACATCCGGAAAATCACGGACCATATGAACTGAATCAATAGCGGGAGTCTCACCACCGACATCCCTCACAAAGGCCAAACAAGATAAACACCCATTTTCAACCATGTGCCGATCCTTCAGGTAAGAAATCACCCTGCTAGGCATATACTTGGAAGAACCTCTCCACTCAACCCTCGGACACCCCAGCATAGCTAAGGTAACGGTCTTAGCGTGACAATCAAGAACTGCATGGCACGGATATAACCAATCCATGCCCAAGATCACGTCAAAATCGACCATGCTGAGTAACAGTAGGTCCACTCGGGCCTCCAAACCCCCAATAAATATCATGCATGACCGATTCACGCAGTCCACAACAACAGTATCGCCCACCGGAGTCGACACATTAATAGAGGTGACTAGAGACTCACAGGGCATATTTAGAAAACCGGCTAAAAATATGAAGAAACATAGGAATACGTGGAACCAGGGTCAAATAAAGCCAAGGCATGATGGCAACAGACTAAAACTATACCTGCAATCAAGGCATGTGAGTCCATAGCATCCAGCCTGGCTGGAAATGCATACATACGAACCTGACCTCCCCCTGCTCGACCTCCCCCTCTAGGGTGGCCTCTGGCTGACTAACCCCCACCCCTGGCTACCTGGGCGGGTGGTGAAGTGGCTGGAGCTGAAGTCGAGGGCTGGCCCCTCTGCTGAAAAGATCCACCGGAACGGCGGGGACACTACCTTCACACGGGGACCCTGCCCCGAAGATGCACCACTATAAGCTGGGCGGCCTGACTGAGGAGGCCTGAATGAACGGCCCCTACCCTGTTGAAACTGTCCCCTGAAGGGAGCACCACTGGAACTGCCCAAACCACGAGGCCTCTTGACCTCCCTCTCCTCCCGCTCCTGGCGGTGAACAGACTCAATATCTCAAGCTATGTCAACAACCTGCTCGAATGAAGCACCCGATACTCTATCTCGAGTCATAAACAACCGAAGCTGATAAGAAAGACCATCTACGAACCTCCTCATCCTCTCCCTATCAGTAGGGATAATCTCAGAAGCATGCCTAGCCAACTCAGAAAATCTCATCTCGTACTGAGTGACTGATAACTCTCCCTGGCATAGCTGTTTAAACTGCCTACGCTGCTCCTCTCTGTGGGACTGAGGAATATACTTCTCCAAAAAGATCGTGGAGAACTGCTGCCAGGTAAGAGGTGTTGAACTAACCGGTCTACGCCTCTCGAAAGACTCCCACCAAGTAAAGGCAGCACCTGCAAACTGAAATTTAACAAACGAGACCCCACTGGTCTCCAGAATACCCGCGTTGCGCAGTATCCTCTGGCACCTATCTTGAAATCCCTGGGCATCCTCGCCCTCTGTACCGCTGAAAGTCGGAGGCTGAAGTCTGCTGAATCTCTCTAACCTGTGATGCTCGTCCTCAGGCATAGCAGGGACAACATAATCCTGAACTGGAGCAGCTGGCTGAGCTGGGGCTGCTCCCGGTGCCTGAATACCCTGTGCAGCCTGCTCAGGTGCTCGGGCAGCTGGAGTCTGATTTCCTCCCCCGGCCTGAGCTGTGGTGGCAGAAGAAGACATGGCAATGGCCTGAGCCAAATCGGTGCATACTGACAATATCTGAGACAGGGCCTCCTGAAGACCCGGAATAACCATAGGCACTGATGGTGCCTGAGTTTGTCCCGTTGGGACAACATCGGCCGGAACCTGATCATGATCAATAGGGGGATCCTCAGGTACTGCCCCGGTTGCTGTGCGGGCTAGCCCCCTACCTCTACCACGTCCTCGACCTCTCGTTGGTCTAGCCGGTGACTGGTCACCCTGATCGGTATGGCGTGTCCTCACCATCTGTGAGAGAATGAAACAAAGTAAGTTCAGATTTTTCAAGAATCAATAGATCAGCACAAAAGAGTTCAAGAAAGATAGAATGTTTCCTAAAAGTTTGGCATCCTCTCGAAGATAAGTACAGATGTCTCTGTACCGATCCGCAAGACTCTACTAAACCTGCTCATGACCGTTGAGTCCTATGTAACCTAGGGCTCTGATACCAAACTGTCACGACCCCAAATCCTAACTGGCCGTGATGGCGCCTATCGTGGAACTAGGCTAGCCTACTACCGCGTGTTCACAATTTCTTTTGAAAAATCCCATTTAAGTTTCAAGCATTTCATAACAATATACAGAAATTTACTTAATATAATAGGCCAAATTTTTTTATATACAATATTGCCATCCCCAAAACCCGGAGCCAACATGTCATGAGCATCTAGTGAAATAAGCCAAAATAAAGTGTTATGATACAAACTCCAAATCAAAACTAAATACAATAGGAAGGGAATATCTCACCTGCGATCCAGCCCACCTCTCCTGCGAGTCCGTACCTGCGGAAAGACCTTCGCAGGTGCAAAAACACCAGAAGAGGTCTGGTTCAGCAGTTGCTAAGTCCCAAATTCTCTCGTTAAGCATCTGAAACAACTCCGAGGCCCCCGGGACCTCAACTAAAACTACCAACCAACCCAAATGCCTTATTTGAACTAGGTCAGGCCTTAAAAACACGTCTCATAACATCAAAATCATCGATTATGCATAGGTTCAAGCCTAGGAACTTAGGAAAATTCTAGAATTCACATCCGACGCCGAAACACGTCTAAACTCATCCGAATGACCTAAAATTTTGCACACACATCCCAAATGACATGACGGACTACTGCAGCTTCCGGAATTCCATTCCGACCCTCCGATAAAAAACTCACTATCTGACTGGAAACTTCAAAATTTCAAACTTCGGCATTTCAAGCCTAAATGAGCTACGGACTTCCAAAATGCATTCCGGACACGCTCCAAACCCCCGAAATCACCTAACGGAGCTAACTGAACCATCGGATTTCCATTTCAAGGCCGTCTTCACACTGTTTCTGCCTACGAGTAACTTTCCAACACTTAAGCTCTCATTTAGGGACTAAGTGTCCCAAAACTCTCCGAAACTCAAAATCAACATCCCGGAAATTCAATTTAGCAGAAATAGACTTGGGGAAAACAGTTAATAGGGGATCGGGGTGTTAATTCTTAAGATGACCGGTCGGGTCATCACAAAACTTTCCTTGGAAACATTCGTAATGTGTAAAATTCCTATCACTCTATTGCATTATCATGAAGTTGAGACGTCTTCTTCATCTCAATTATAAAGGGCCCTCTTCCATAAATTATGCCTATTACAAAAAAGGCACACATTTAATACGACACCGTGCCTATTATAAAAAAGGTATGACTAGTCTAAAGCATTCCACATGCAAAACTCGAAGGTAAAACTAAAACCTCGAAAAATGAAGCATGCAAAAGACTTAAAGAGTGAAATAGAAACTCAACAAAAGTTGAACTAACATTTATATATTAAAACGGCTAAAATTAAGTATTAACTTATACTTCGCTGTATAAAATTTTTATATACATTGTGGTGCCCCTAAGTTGTCATTTGAGGACTTAAAGGAAATCCAAATTTACCCCCGATGGAACTGGGGGTAACCACCAGTTGATACAAAGAAAAAGAAAAAAGGGATAAACCAACTAAATCTTTTCAAGAGAGGGGTTGACTTCAGTGGCAGAAGGAGCGGGAGCAACTGGGGAGGAAGAGGCATGAGCGGCTGGAATCTCACCATCAGGTGAAGATAGGTTATGACCTTGTTGAGCCTTCTCCATGGCTTCCTTAGTTTTGGCTATTTCAGCACAAAGGTCAAAACCGTCTTGACTCATTTCCATCAATGTGTCAAGGCGAGAATTCATATACGCCCAGCTCATATCGACAGCAGCCACCTCTTCCAAATCTTCATAATCCTTTGCCCATACTTGAAGCTCAGCTCTCAACCCGTACTTCTCCGCCTCCGCAGCTTCATGGGCGTCCCTTAATGGAACAATTGACTCCTCTAAAGTTTGAGCTTTGTCTAAATCCCTACGAAGATCTTCTTGAGTACGAGNACTGCCAGTTCTGCTGCCATGAGTCTCATCTGCCGCTTCAAGGTACTCCTTTCCTCTTCTAAAGAATCCATGTCAATCCTTAGGCTATCATATTGTGCTCTCCAATTATCAACATCGGCCTGCACCTCTTTTGTCTCTTGGTCCATTTTGAAATCCTCTTCATAAGCTCCACGCCTATAAGGTTAATCTACAGGAAATAATCCAGTCAAATATGGTAAATATCATATACGAGAGTGAAAGAGGATAACTTGCACCATACCTTCAAAGAAGTATGCACGACCTCATTGGCCCATGTAAGAGCACCGTGGCTGGCTAGCTTTGCTTTTTCAGAGGGACCTATCAAAGGCTTGAGCCACACTTCGGGCTCACCCGTCTTCTTGAAAAATTTTCCCTCAGCTGGAACCTCTATTACCACCTGTCGCATCTCTCTGCTGGAAGACCCTGCTTCTCTAACGGAAGGCATGGAAGCAGGTAGAGATGGAACAGCAACAGGCACGGAAGGTTGAGGAGCTGGAGAATCCACGGGCAAAGCAGCATGCACAGAGAATTGAAAAGTTGAAGAAGTTACAGGCAAAGCAGTAGCAGAAGTTTAAATAGCCAAAGGAACAAACGAAACAGCTTCTCTCAAAGAAGCAGGAAAGACAGCAGCCAAAGGGACGTCGTCAGGAGCAAGATCAACACCCTCATGAATAGGGGAATGTGAAACTTCAACAAGGACAGGGGGCTCAATCACAAACATGGAAATCAAGGTTGAGATTGTAAGCTCATCATCTAAAACCATTCACCTTCTCCGTGGCCTGTGGACTAAAGCACCCTCTTCTTCCTCTTCTACGGAACGAGACTCACTAATCTTCCTCTTCGAGGAAGATGAACCAACAATAATTTCCTGGGCCTGAGCCAAGGACATCCTCGGGATAGATGAAGCGGACACCCCATGAGAAGAGAACCCTATTAAAAAGGGAAAAAAGTTAAACAAAAAAAATGCGAGTAAGGAAAAAAGCAAGAACAAAAGCTTCACTTACCGTGGGTCTTTACTTGCCAACAATACCTCCCAGCGAGGTACTTCCAAGATCTCTCTTCTGAAGGAGCAACAGATAATAATTTTTCTACCCAATCACGAATACCGGAGACATTCTCAACAGTATTCATAATTGCTGAGAGAAGAAAAAAAACAGATACGGTGTTAAATGTGAGCTAAAGCATACTCACGTGCGCGATTCCACTTCTCAGGGAAGGGAAGATTTTCTTCACCCACTAAACCAGCAGTGGGTACAGCAACATACCGGAGGTACCAGCCCCTATCCTTATCGTCTCTAGGGGTTACCAACACTCTTTTACTTCTAGCAGTCAGAGTAAAAAACCCTTCACGAAATAAGGTAGGAGAGTAGAGGTGAATAAGATGGTTGATGGTAAAAGGAACCGAGGCTAAAGAAGCAAAACTCCTAAGACACGCGACAACTCGCCACACAAGCAGGCCAACTTGTCCTAAGCAGATATTGAAAAAATGGCAAAACTCAATTATAACTGGGTCAATAGGGGGTCTAAACCCTAAAGTGAAAGCATACGTATAAACAAAAGAAATCCCGTCTTGTAAGATGTTATTCTTTGATTACTATTCGGAATATAGACAGGAAAGTCAGACTTCCAAAAGCACTCCCTCCGAACAAGGGAAATCTGACCCTCACTTATAAGGTTTGGATATCTTTCGACGCTATCAAGAGAAGAAGATTGATCTACAAGAACTTGACTATCCCTAGCAAAAACAAACTCAGCAGGGACCATTTCATCGACTCCAGGTTCACGAAGGCGTTCGTCTCTACATCTAGAAAAAGATCGAGAAACCCTAGATCTCGGAGAAACTGGAGATCTAGTGTAAGTAGGAGGAATTATCTGAGAAGAAGAGGATCCCCTCGAAGGAGTGGATCCTAGACTTCTAAGTCTACCACCCCTCCGGCTCCTAGTCGGAGCAGAAGATGGCGCTAAACTTTCAATATCTATTACTCTTTGAGGTTGGTTTGAAGAAGACATGTTTACAAAGGAAAAGAAGAGAGTTCTTTACAAAAGACAAAGTTAGAAAAGTATTTCGGGGAAGCAAAGAAAATAAAACATGTGTTTATACTTGATGACAACCGTCAAACATGAAGAAAAAGGAAAATAATGATGAAAAGTCATAATTGAAGATGTCATTTCGGGACTGGCACAGCCGCAAAAAGCCCTAAAAGGTGCCGAGTAAATGCAGAACCAATCCGAAAAGGACACGTGGTATGAGAATTAAATGGAAGTGACAAACAACGCCTATGGTGCAGAGAAGGATACAATGATTCAAGGAAAAGCGGCGGCAAAATATTCCCTCCATAAATGAATATCCACTTACCAAATATTAATCGTTAAATATATGGTAAGTGGGGGGACTACCTGTATTGGTAAAAAAAAGTTTCACACGTAAGCCAGTTTTTGACAACTCAGCCAGTCACGTGGACACAGGAAAACACGACAGCTGGATGTTATTCTTTGAAGAGATATGGTACAAAGAGGTACGGTTCAGTAAACCCACGAACTTATCATCCACGGGAAACTCAACTTGATCAAAATAGGAGAGAGGCACGGCCAGAATGAATCTAGACAAAGCTATGGGCTGATTCAAGGACTCACAATTGATTACTCGAACGTTATGTAACCGAACCCCAATTACCGTTATCCTTTGTAACGCCTCATTAATGTCATAATTAGTCATTAATGAGTAACCATAGCAAGAGTCGTACGTTGTAAGAATCTCCTATATAAGGGAGGGGAATATAGCTTGTAAAGGCATCTGATTCTCGAATACAATCAACTTCGATTTTCTACATTTCTATTATTCATTTTTCTCCATTACCTTGATTATCAGTAACCCGTATTCATCTTAAAAATAAGATTTAGTCAAAGGGTCTAATTCTTTGGTTAAACAATAATATGCCGATTTGGAATACCGAAAGAAATCGTATGTGATAATGGCCCGTAGTTCATAGGCTCGCAAATTACTGAATTCTTCGAAAGCTGGCAAATCAAATGAATTACTTCAATGCCATATCACCCCATGGCTAATGGGCAAGCTGAATCAACGAATAAGGTCATCATCAACAACCTAAATAAACGATTAGAGAAAGCCATGGGAAATTGGCATGATGAATTACCGGTGGTGCTATGGGCTTATAGAACAACTTGAAAAACAGCCACATGAGAAACTACATTCGCGCTTGTATCTGGCTCAGAAGCCTTAATACCGGTGGATATTAGCGAACCAAGCATAAGATTTACAACGGCCACAGAGGATGCAAACAACGACGAGTTGAGAACTAATCTGGACTTGCTCGAACAGAAAAGAGAAGGCACGCTAATACGTATGGCAGCTCAAAACAAATCATAGAGCATTATTACAACCGAAAAGCTCACCTCAGATACTTCAAAATTGGGGACTTCTTTCTCAAAAAAGTCTTCCAATCAACAAAAGAAGCTCGTGCGAAAATTTAAATCCAAATTGGGAAGGAACATACAAAGTCTGAGGCATCGCAGGGAAAGGCGCTTAGGGTTGGAAGCCATGGATGGCAGGATTTTACCAACCAAATGGAAAGCCATCCACTTAAAGAATTATTACTTGTAAGGAAAAGGAATACCCCCAGTCAGGTATCACTACGTTCGATTTCATATTTGTACAGTTAAAATTTTACTAACCATTTTAGATGATAGGAAAAAAGCTAACCCATCACCAGATAATGATATTAGACATGCAAAGATGCGAGGAAGTAATTGAATTCCCGTTCTAGGGTCACATTTTTTGATGGACGTTTTAAAGGGTTAAGCAGTCAACACCTAAAAACTATATACCTTCGAGTCTCGTATGTTTTTCGTTTTCAGAAAAAGGACCACAAGGAAGGATTAGTCAAGTGCTCGAGATTTCATTCTTCAAAGCTCAAACACTTGGGGAACTATACAGTATGGAAGGTAAACACGAAGCAAAAAAGACTATCAAAAAGTCAAAGCTCGAACCTGAAAATCCATCTACCCAACAAGTCAAGTGATACAAGCAAAATAAAAAGAGCCAAAGACTCAAAACACAAAGCCTGATTCAAAAAACCTTCGAACATGTTCATAGATGTAAACAAACGTTCAGGTTAAAAGGTAAAGTATTAGTTACGAGGGAGAAATGCACATCTTTGTATTTATTCAGAAAACTGTTGTAACTAAAAACAGTTATGGATAAAGATCATCATCTTTCTACTCATTCAGAAAACTGTTGTAACTAAAAAAAGTTAGGAAATCTTTGTAGTCATACAGAAAACTGTTATCAATAAAAACAGTTACGGATGAAAGTTCATTATCCTTGTATCTATTCAAAAAACTGTTATAAACAAAAAACAGTTACGAATGAAAAAGCATTACCCTCGCATTTATTAAAAATTGTTGTCAATAAAAACAGTTACGGGTAAAAACCCATACCTTTATAAAAACTATTACAAACAAAAAACAGTTATCCCCTTGTATTGACTCAAAAAAACTGTTATACAAGCAAAACAGTTACGAAATACAAGTTTATATCAAACCTATTAAAAGAAAATAGTTGCAACATGAATTTTAGACGATAGTTAAACACATGGGAAATGTTATGAAAGTTCAACACAAAAACTTTCTATGAAAACATCGTTAAAGAGAAACATGTGAAAAATTCCTATCTCTCTATTGCATTCTTACACCATTATAAAGTTGAGACGTCTTCTTCATTAAGTGGTGATCAAAAAAAGAGCCCTCTTTCAAAACCGTACCTACTACAAAAAGGTACGGATAATCTAAGCATTTTATATGCAAAACTCAGAGGTAAAACTTAAACCTCAAAAATGAAGCATGCAAAATACTTAAAGAGTGAAATAAAAACTCAACAGAAATTAAAGTCTTACTTGCATTAATATATTAACGGCTAAGTAAACTGAGTATTAACTCAAACTCATCTGTATTAAGTTTTTTACATTGAGGTGCCCCTAATTTGCTATTTGGGGACTTAAAAGGATCCAAACTTACCCCCGATGGCACTGGGGGTAACCGCCAATTGAAACAAAAGGAAAAAAAATGAGGAACCAACTTCTTAGACTTCTTCGGAAGGGGATTGACTTCACTGGCAGAGGGAGCAGAAGCAGCTTGGGACGAAGAGACTTGAACAGAAGGAGCCTCACCTTTAGTTAATTTGTCGAGGCGAGGGTTCATATATGCCTAACTAACATCAAAATCTGTCCTATCTTCAAGATATTCATAATCTTTCTCCCATAGCATAACCTCAACTCTTAGTTCGTCCCTCTCAACCATAGCAGCATCATTAGAGGCCCTTAAAGGAGCGAGAGACCTTTCCAGGAATTGAAATTTCTCCAAAGAGTTGTGGAGATCCTCCTGGGTATGAGTAAGTGATTTCACAAGCTCGCCTGAATATTCCTCCTTTTGGTCCAGCAAGGCCTTCAAACTCTTGATCTCTTCAGAGGCACGAGACAGCTGTTACGCGAATGAGGACTCAAGGACGTTCTTATCTTTGCCTTCCTGATCAGAAGATGCTTCTCCACGGCCAACTCTGCCGTCCTGACTCTCACTTGCTGCTCCAAGGTACATTTTTCTTCTTCTACAGCCTCCATGTCGAGCCTTAAGATTTTATATTATTCCTTCCAGTTATGCGCTTCAGTGCGCCATTTTTTCACTTCCTTCTCCGTATTAAAAACCCTCTTCATAAGCTATGTGCCTATAAGATTGATCTGTAAAATAAAATAAATTAGATGTGGTAAATACATGGACAAGAATGAAACGCAAGAAAATGCATTTTACCTTTGAAGAAGTGTGCACGATCTCATTGTCCATTGTAAGGGAACTCTGGCTATCCAGCTTAGCTCTCTCTGTCGGACCTATCAACGGTTTTAACAACACATCAGGCTAGCCAGACTTTTTAAAGAGGCTACCTTCCGCCGGAACTTCTATCATCACCTGCCTCATTTCCCTGCTAGAAGACCCTACTTCTGTAATAGAAGGCACCGAAGCAGGTAGAGATGCAGGAGCCACGGGCAAGGAAGTTTGAGGGGCCGAAATAGCCACCGGAGCAGGATAAATAACTGGAACAGTTGAGGGGAGTTCTCTAAGAGAATTAGGGAAAACAGCCAAGGGAGCTTCATCAGCAATAGGACCAAAGCCTTCACGGAACAAATGATCAACAGATTCACACACGGGAGAGGGAGTAGCATCCTCAGAGGCAGAAAGTCCAACTTTAGGCACAGAAGGCACAATGACAGGTGTAGACTCGTTGTCTGAGACCACCTTCCTTCTGCGTGACCTATGGACTAAAGAGCCCTCCTCTTCCTCTTCTTCTTATGAGGTCCTTGACACCAGCCTTTCTCTTTGAAGAAGAAGAGTCTGAAATTATTTCATGGGCCTGAGCCAGGGACAACTTAGGAACATATGCGGATGCAGCAGAAACTCCACGGACAGGAAACTCTGTCAAAAGAAAAGGGGTAAAAAAAAATGCTCAAACAAGGAAAGAAGCAAAAATAAAAGCTTCGCTTACCGTGAGTCTTAACTCTCTAACCGTACTTCCCAAAGAAGTACTTCCATGAACGTTCTTCCAACGGAGCGGTTAACAAAAGCTTTTCTACCCAATCTCGAAAACCGGAGACATTCTCGACAATTCCCATGACTGCTGCAAAAAGAAGAAACAACTACGATATTAATAAAATATCTAAAGCAACAAGCAAGGAATGTGAGCAAAAATGTACTCACGTGCACGATTCCACTTCTCAGGGAAGGGAAGATTTTCTTCACCTATTAAAACAGCAGTAGGAACAGCAACATACCGAAGAAACCAGCCTCGATCCTTATCATCGTCAGGAGTCACCAACACTCTTTTACTCCTGGCAGCCAGGGTAAAATTCCTTGATGGAACAGGATTGGGGAATAAAGTTGAATAAGATGATGAAAGGTGAAGGGGACCGACGCTAAGGTAGTCAAACATATAAGACATACAACGACTTGCATATAAGAGGACCAACTTGTCCCAAGCAAATTTTGAAAAATCGACAGAACTCGATGATAACTGGGTCAATGGGAGGCTTGAACCCTAATGTAAAGGGATAGGTATAAACAAAAGAATACTGCGTCTTGTAAGACGTCATTATTTTATTATCGTTTGGAACGACGACTGGAAAATAGGACCTCCAAAAACAATCCCTGCATACAAGAGGAATTAAACCTTCAGTGATCAAAGTAGGGTACTTGTCAACACTATCAAGAGACGACAATGAAAAAAGCTGATCTCTAAGGTCTTGACTATCCCTAGCAAAGGTAAATTCTGCAGGTACTATTTTGTCGACCCTCGGTTCATGCAAAGGTTCGTGATTTTCTCTACCTTTGCCGAAGATCTAGAAGACCTAGCCCTCGGAGAAGTTAAAGACCTAGAAAAAGGAGGGGGAGTAATTTGAGAGGAGGAAGAACCCCTTGAAGGAGTATAACCTAAACTCCTCAACCTTCCGCCTCTCCTACTCTGCGTCGGAGCAGAAGAGGGAGTCAAATAGTCTACGTTTATGACTCTCTTAGATTGATCTGAGGAAGACATATTTACAAAGACAAGGAAAAAAATTCTTTACAAATAAAAGTTGAAAGTTAGAAGTTTTTCGTGAAAGCAAAGAAAGGAAAAGGGGTATTTATACTCGAAGACAACCGTCAAAAATGGGAAAGAACAATGATGTGAAAGCCATAATTGAAGGTGTCACTTCGTGAATGTTGCAGTCGTAAAAAGCCCTAAAAGGCGTTGAACAATTACAGAACCAGCCCGGAGATACCACGTGGCCTAAGCATTAAATGGAATTGACAAGCGACACCTACGTTTAGAGAAAGATGCAATGTTTCGAGTGAAGCAGCGGCAAAATATTCCAGCCATAAATGAGTATCTATTTACCAAATTTTAATCGATAAATAAATGGTAAGTGGGGGGGGACTATATGTATTGGTAAAAAAGAGCTTCACCTGTATAATATTCTTGATGACTCAGCCAGCTATGTGGAGCAATAAAAACATGACAGCTAGACAGGGTTCTATAAAGAGGTACGAGGCAAAGAGGCACGACACAGCATACCTACGGGGTAATAAGCTACGGGAATCACAACCTGATTGAGATAATGAAGAGACACAGTCGGAATGAATCCAGAAGGAGCAACATGCAGATTCAGAGATCTTCAATTATTGATCCACACGTTCCACAACCTTCACGCGACAGTTACGGTTACTCTTTGTAACGTTACATAATGCCATAATTAGTCATTAATGTGTGATCATTGTAAAAGGTATATGAACGTATGCAGCCATGTTTTGTTACCTCGTGTGGTAGTTGATACGGTGATCACATATTGGAAACAGGCCTGGCAGAGGATTTCGGATGTTGAAAACCTGGTTCTAAGGCCCATTTGCCTAAATAAAGGAGGATATCTTCAGATTTGTTCGAGCAAGTGTACTCAACTGAGTTGTGGCAGCAGGGGCAGGTGCACGAGGTGTTAAACATCAATCTTAGGTAACTCCAAAGCAGTTCTTGGCACGTTCGAGGATGAACATATGCTTAACTGGGAGATAATGTAACGACCCGACCGGTCGTTTTGAGCTCTAGCGCGTCGTTCAGCAGTTTAAGGTCATGAGCAGCTTCGTTTCAGGTATTATTACTCGTAGGCGTGGTTGGAGATGAATTTCAGGAAGTTTGGAGTCAAATTGGAAGGAAAATTCTCATTTCGGAAGCCTTAAGCAGGAAGAATTGACTAAGATTGGAATTTTGAGTAAACGGCCTCCGAATCAGGATTTGAAGGTTCCAGCAGGTTCATATGATGACTTCGGACTTGGGAATATGTTCGGATCGGGTTTTGGATAACCCGGGAGCGTTTCGGCTTATATTGTGGAAATTAGCATTTTGGAAGAAATTTCATAAGTCTGGGTTGAAGTGCATTTCAGTGTTATTGATGTCCGTTTGGGATTCTGAGTCTGGGAATAGCTCTGTATGGTGATTCTGGAGTTGGGAGTGTGATCAGAAGTGAATTCGGATGTCTGTAGGTTATTTTGAAGTCATTTGGCTAAAGATAGAAAATTGAAGGTTTTTGAGAAATCCTACCGGAAGTGGAAAATTTTGATATTGGGGCCGTAATGTGATTCCGAAAGTTGGAGCAGGTCCGTAATGTCGAATGTAACTTGTGTGCAAAATTTGAGGTCAATCGGATGTGATTTGATAGGTTTCGGCATTGAATGTAGAAGTTTCAAGTTCTAAAGTTCATTAAGCTTGAATTGGGGTGAGATTCATGATTTCGACATTGTTTGATGCGAATTGAGGCCTCGACTAAGTCCGTGATATGTTTTCAGACTTGTTGGCACGTTCGGACGGTGACCCGAGGGGCTCGGGTGAGTTTCGGGGTGGTTTCGGACCATTTCTAGGACATTTTAGCTGCTTATTTTAGGCTGCAATAGTGTGCTACGCGATCGCGGGGAATTGGTCGCGATCGCAATGAGTAAAATGAGAGAAATGGGCCAGTGAATCGCGATCGCGGAAGGCCTTTCGCGATCGCGTAGAGGAAATATTCTGCTGCACTGACTCGACTTTGGAAGCTTGTATCTTGTAATATATAAGGAATTTGGAGATGATCCAAAAATTAAAGTTGTAGCTCTTTGTGTCTAACTTTCAGAAAACTAAACCATCTGGCATTTGGAGTTGTGTACCAAGGGTTATGGTTGATATACTACAGCATGTAAGGGAATTGTTATACTTCGCGATCGCGAAGCATTTTCCGCGATCATGATGAGTAAATACCTGGGCAGAATTTATATATCGAGGTTTCAGCCATTTTTAGCATATTTGTAGCGATGGAGCTCGGATTGAAGCGATTTTTGAGGCGATTTTCACCATATGAAATGTGGTAAGTATTTTCTTCACAATTTTGAGTTTAATACATGTGTACATATGGATTAGAACATGGAAATTAGTTGAAATTGTGGGTTTTTGGTAGAAGACCTAGAGATTGGTATTTTTGAATTTTGACCACAAAATTGAGCATGAAATTAAGAGTAAATTATATATTTGGGCAAGTAAAGTCATGGGTAATCATTATCTTCAAAAAATTCGGAATCCGGGCATGTGGGCCCGAGGGAAAATTGGTTAACTTTTCGAGCGGAGTTGGGAATTTATATAATTTGAATTGTTAACAAGCATTAGAGTATATTTTCATTAGTTTGCCGTTATTTGGCTAGTTTCGGAGCGTTGTGCAATGATTTGAGTCATCGGAAGGGCTTGGAAGCCGGTTATGGAATTTCGGAGCGAGATAAGTCTCCTTTCTAACTTTGTGAGTGGAAATTGTCCCCATAGGTGAACTATTAATTATGTGCTACTATTTGCGGGGGCTACATACGTACGAGGTGACGGGAGTCCGTGCGTAGCTACATATGCTTGTGTCTGGGTAGTCTAGGACCTACTAGCATGCCTTACGTGTTGTACTTGTGATCTTGCCAATAATATTAGACTGTTAATGCTATCGAATTAGTAATTGATTACCTAAGAAGGTTAGAGTTTACTTTTCTTAACCATTTAGAAAGAGAATTGATTCTTCCATGGGTAAATGTGTTCCTGATAAAGTTATAATATTTAAACATTATTAAACTTGGAAAATGAATTTCCAGACAAAGATGTAAATACTATTTTCGTGTTCCTTAAAAGAGAATTTTACTACTTTCTTGAATAACTGCTTTCTTGATAAAAATGTGGACTTATTGTGTGAATATGTGTATCTATGGGTTCCTGAGTCTTATATATGATTCGCGAGCAGGATAACCCTATTATTTATATATGACCGCGTCGCATGATCGATTCGCGAGCAGGGGAAAACAGATGCGTCTATGGTTTGAGTCGTTCGACGCTTCGGCAGTGAACATTTTATTATTGTTGGTCCGCGCCGTTCGACCCTCGTCATTTCTTGCGCATGATAATTGCTGCGTATTTTCTGTAATTATTACCTGCTTATTAGCCTATGAAGTTTTAAATTGCCAACTGAAATGACGAAGATTTAAAGTGTTAAATGTGAAAGAAGTTGATATTACTTATCCCTGATTTTATTAAATTGCCTTTGTTATTCCCGCTTATTGCCTCACTTGATTATACTAAGTTGACTTCTAGCAAGTGTCTAATTCGGCCTCTCGTCACTACCTCTCTAAGGTCAGGCGGGATACTTACTAAGTACATGTTGTTTTCGTACTCATGCTACACTTGCTGTACATTTTTGTTGCACAGGTACTTTCACAGCGATGTGGCTGACTTAGAGACTTAGGTGAGCTGCATCATCTGGAGACGACCCGCAGCCGACAGAGTCTCCCTTAGATTGTATTGTTCTTTATTTTCATTTTCCTTGTCCAATCTGTATATCGGACAAGTATTGTAGTATCTGTAAAGTTCCTAGAAATTTGCTCATGCACTTGCGACACCGAGTTCTGGGGTGAGTTGGGATGTGTTTTATTAAATGAATTGTTAAACCGTTGTTATTTACTCGGCAGCTTTTTTTCCGATTATTATTATGTAATGAAATGAAAGTAACGATTTCCAAATACTAAAACATGAATATAACTTAACCATTTTAATGATTGGCTTGCCTGACAGTGGTGTCCGGCGCCATCACGACCTTATGGATTTTGGGTCGTGACACAATTACTCATTGTTTTTCATCACTTTTAAATAAAAAACTAAGAATTTTCATGGTAAAAATTGAGGGTTTGGGTAGAATTAGGGAATTTTGTAAAAATCGAATCTTTACCTCGAATTGAGGTCGGATTTCGAAACTAATTGTATATTTGGGTTCGTGGGTGAATGGGTAAATGTAATTTGGTCCGAACCCCTACTTTAGACCAAGCGGGCCCGGAGCGGGTTTTCACTTCTTTTTTTTTTGTTGAGAAAACTTAGGAAAAATTGTAATTTTCAATAAATTTAGTTCCTTTAGCCTTAATTAATGATATTGAGTTAATTATGATTAGATTCGAGCAAGTTAGAGCAAGGTTCTAAAGGAAAAGCTATAATTGAGCTGTGAGTGGCTTGCGAAATTGAGGTAAGTGATTGGTCTTAGTTTGACTTGAGGGAATAGGAATCCCCACTTGTTTGCTATGTGAAATGCATGTGTGTGGTGTATAGGTGAGGTGACGAGTACCTATGCACCACCAAATTGCATGCTAAGCATGATCCCTTTCCCGTCCCCAACTTAATTGATTCCTGTCTTAATTATTCGATGTTCATTATTGCTTCTATGACTACTTGGCTTTATTATTTTGTTGTTAAAAATTGTTGTGGTTATTTTGAAAAGAGTATTGGTTATTTTAGCTGGTTTCTGTGTGGTACAAAACGGTTGAGCGGTTGGTATTGTTTTACGAATCGTATATATGTTTATTTCCCTGTTGGTTTCATGGTTGAGAGGATATCGATGAAGTTATGAGAAAATATACAGTTTCTTGAGACAAAAATATTGTGAAAGGCTTTTCCTGAATTGTGAAATTTATGAATAAATTGATATGATATGTCTAGTGAGAGCGGGTTGCGCACCGCAACAACGAGTGATAAGGGTGGACAAGTGGGATCGGGTTGCACGTCGTTACAGGAGCACTAGGGAGGAGCAATAAGGGTGGACAGGTGGGAGTGGGTTGCACGCCGCAACAAGGAGCGATAAGGGTGGACATTTATATTTTTACTGATTTTCAAATAAAAACATAGATTTGAAAACTTACTATTTTATTTTTACTATTTTTCGTATGTTTGGCACTATTTTTATTTAAAGTTAAAGTTTAGAAACTTGGAAATTATTTGAGAGTTGGTTATAGCTTAGGCCTGGAAAAGGCGGTTGAGTTATTTTATTTATGTTGCAGTACTTAATTATTTGTTTAGAATTCCTTCTTGCTTTATATTTATTGTCTCAGTTATATTTTTCTTGTTCGTGTAGAATTATTTTATTGCGTTATTATATATATATTATTGTCACAGGTTATATGTTGTGAATGCCCCGTCGTAGCCTCGTCACTACTTCATCGAGGTTAGGCTTGACACTTACTCAGTACATGGGATCGGTTGTACTGATACTACACTCTGCACTCTTTTGTGCAGATCCAGGTACCGACCAGCAAAAGAGATATTTAGAGCGACTATTCATTTATTCGAAGACACGAGGTATATCTGCCGGCGTTCGCAAGTCCTGAGAGGCTTCTCCTATTTTCATAACACTGTTTTATTATATTCAGAATAGTTACATTATTTCTTTCACCCTATTATTTGTAGTATTCTTTAGTAGTTCATGAATTGTGACACCAGACCCGGAGGTAGTCTTAGAATTATTTATAAAATTAATTCGTGCTTCATTCTATTTAATTATTCATTATTTTATCTCTAAAAATTATTCATCGAAAATCAATAGATTCAGTTTACTTTAGATTATTTTATTATGTCTAAATGGATAAATAATGCAAAGTAGTTAATCGAATTCTAACATTGGCTTGCCTAGCAAGTGTGGTGTAAGGCGCCATTACGATCCCTAAGGTTGGGAATCTGGGTCGTGACATTGTGAGAGAGTGTAAAAGCACGATGGGTGATGTCGTACCATATTATGAAATTAAAAGCAGGATGGGTGATGTCATGCCATATTATGAAATTAAAAGCACGAAGGGTGATGCCGTGTTGTTTCTATTGATTTATGGTGAGGATGAGAGTGAAAGCACGACAAGTGATGTCATGTCGTTTCTTTTGATTTTATGGTGAGAACGAAAGTAAAGCACGAAGGGTGATGTCGTGCATTGTTTCTGTGTTCTTATCTTTATCGTTTAAAATCTGATATTCACTGTGTTGCTTTATTCGTTATTGTTATTGTCACGACCCGAATTTTCCACCGTCGGGACCGTGATGGCGCCTAACATTGAACCCGCTAGGCAGGCCAACGTTACCGGTTATTTCATCTTGTTTCTTTATTATGAACAGTTAACAAGTGATATACGAAATCAGTAGAAATAAAAGTGCGGAAGAAACTGAATCTAACAACTTAATTAAATACCAATACGAATTTTATAATAACTACTCCCAGAATTGGTGTCACAATTTCACGGGCTGTCTACGAATACTACATATAAGGGTCTGAACAAAAGTAAATACATTTGTCTCAGAACAAATAAGAAAATAATAGAAATAAAGTAGGAGGGGACGCCAAGGCCTGCGCACGCTTGCAGGACTATCTCGGATCTCCACTAGAATGAAGGCAGCCACCTCACTCTAAGGTTCGAACGGTCATGTACCGGGATCTGCACAGAAAGTGCAGAGTGTAGCATCAGTATAACCGACCCCATGTACTGAGTAAGTTTCGAGCCTAACCTCGGCGAAGTAGTGACGAGTCTAGGACACGACAACCAAATAAACCTGTGCAGTTTAATCATATACATAGACAATAACAACAACAAGAAATAAGCAGCTAAAATACAAAGAAAGGGGGGACATGTTGAGGGGAGGAAATATCAAACAATGGAACAACGAAGTAAAGCGGCAATTTAGATATCAAACAATGGAACAACGGCATCACCCTTCGTTCTTTTACTCTCATCCTCACCAAATAAATAATAGAATCGGCACGGCATCACCCTTCTTGCTTTTACTCTCATCCTCACAATAAATGAATATCTAAACGGAACGGCATCACCCTTTGTGCTTTTAATGTCATAATATGGCACGGCATCACCCTTCGTGCTTTACACTCTCTCACAATATCATACACGGCATCACCCTTCGTGATTTACACTCTTCCTCACCCAAACAAATCAATAACAGCAATCCAACAAGGAAATCAACAATATAAACAACAATAATAAAGCCATAACGTCCCGGCAAGGGGGCCAACAATAGAATCAAAATCATCCCGGCAAGGGAAAAAGCTATAACCAAATCTCACTGAGTTACTTAACTTCACGTAGAAATTCTCAACTTGAACCAATACTCAACAATGATCAATACCAAGGAAATACCACCAACATGGATAATCATTAAATTAAACTCAAGTAATTCTTAATGAAAAATCACATAAGTCATAATATTCGACTCACGGCCATGCTTGAAACCAACGTATAGGTACTCATCATCTCACCTATACGTTGAACATGATACTAATACATGGCAAATAGGACGCAACACCTATTCCCTCAAGCTAAGATTAAGCCAAACACTTACCTCAAATTCCATGACCAAACATAATTAGCTTAATAATATCAATAAATGCTAAATAATTCAACCCCAATGCTTAATTATGAGTTTTCTATCATTCTTCCCAAAAATTTAAAAATCGACCCCGGGCCTGCTTGGTCAAAACATGAGGTTTCGGACCAAAACTTGATCACCCATTCACCTAGAGCCCGAATATGTAATTAGTTTCGGAATCTGGCCCCAAATCAAGGTCTATATTCCCAATTTTGTAAAATCCCTAATTCTCCCAAAATCCCTAATTTCTACCCTTAAAGAACAAGATTTAGGCCTAAAAACCTAATGGGTGTTAATGGAAAATGAAAAAAATGAGTTTAAGAACACAAACCTATGATTTGGTGATGAAATCCCTCTTCAAATATCGCCCCTAAGCTTCCTTGGTTTTGAAAATATGAAGTTATGGCTAAAATCCCGTTTTTCAGCTATTTTAAGAGGCTGGACAGACCTTCAACGCGTTCGCGAGAGGTCTGTCATGTTCGCATAGCCTTGGCCCTATTGGCCTTCGCGTTCGCCGGATAGCCCATGTGTTCGCGTAGGTTCACCCCCCCCCCCGGACTTCACGTTCGCGTGCCTTTGGCCGCGTTTGCATAGGGTATCAGCATTCCCCTCCCCCAGGTCCCATTATGCTACGCTTTCGCATGTGTCCTGTTGTGTTCGAATAGAGCAATCCCCCCGCTGCTCCGCGTTCGCGACCCAGGCCCCGCATTCGCATAGAACAAACCCAGCACCAGCCCACTGTGTACATCGCATTCGCGTGGGTTTCCACGAGTTCGCATAGAAGAAATACCTGGACACCAGAAAACAACAACTACATCAGATTTTCTAAGTCCAAAACACTCTGACGCCTATCCGAAACTCACCCGAGCCCTCGGGGCTCCAAACCAAACATGCACACAACCTTAGAAACATCCTACGGACTTACTCGTGCGATCAAACTCCCAAAATAACATCTTAAACAACGAATTTAGCATTAAAATCAAAGTAAAATCTCAAGAAATTTCAAAGTTTCAAATTTCACAACTGCGGGTCCGAATCACGTCATATGACCTCCGCTTCTTACCAAATTTTAGAAGTATCCCGCAAATACTATATCAAACTTGTACCGGGCTCCGTAACTAAAATACGGACCTGATACCATCAATTTCAAATATTTCCAAATTTCCAAAAACTCTTAAAATTTCAGTTAAACAATTTCTTTCAAAAATTCATTTCTCAGGCTTGGGACCTCTGAATTCAATTTCGGGCATACGCCCAAGTCTTATATTTTCCGACGGACCCTCCGGGACCGTCTAATCACGGGTCCGGGTCCTTACCTAAAATGTTGACCGAAATCAACTTAAATTCAATTTTTAAGGCAAAATTAGCAATTTTCTCAGTTTTTCACATAAAAGCATCCTGGATATACGCCCGGACTGCTCATGCAAAATGAGGTGAGATAAGAGGAGGTTTTCAAGGCCTCGGGACACAATTTTGACTCATAAAATGAGAGATGACTTCTTAGATCATCACATTCTCCACCTCTAAAACCAACGTTCGTCCTCGAACAGACATAGAAAAGTACCTGAATGGGGGGAAAGATGGGGATACCGGATCCGCATATCGGGCTCGGACTCCCAGGTAGCTGCCTCAGTAGGCTGACCTATCCACTGAACATGAACCGAAGGATAACTCTTCGATATCAACTTACGAACCTGCCAGTCTAGAATAGCTTCCAGCTTCTCCTCATAGGTCAAATCCTTGTCCAACTGGACACTGCTAAAGTCTAACACATGGGTTGGATCGCTGTGATACTTCCGAAGTATAGACACATGAAACACTAGATGCACAGCTGATAAACTTGGTGGCAACGCAAGTCTGTAATCCACCTCTCTCACTCTATCAAGGATCTCAAAAGGACCGATGTACCTAGTGCTTAGCTTGCCCTTATTCCCAATCTCATCACGCCCTTCATAAGCGACACCCGAAGCAACACCCGCTCTCCGACCATGAATGCCACATCACGAACTCTATGGTCGGCATAACTCTTCTGCCTAGACTGAGCTATACGAAGTCTATCCAGAATGATCTTAACCTTATCCAAGGCATCCTGCACTAAGTCTGTACCCAACAATTGAGCCTCTCCCGGCTTAAACCACCCAACCGGCGACCAACACCGCCTACCATATAATGCCTCATAGGGAGCCATCTGAATGCTAGACTGATAGTTGTTGTTGTAGGAAAACTCAGCTAATGGTAAGAACTGATCCCAAGAACCTCCAAAGTCAATAACATAGGCTCGTAGCATATCCTCCAAAATCTGAATAGTACGCTCGGACTGTCCGTCCGTCTGAGGATGAAATGCCGTGCTCAACTCGAACTGTGTGCCCAATTCACGCTGAAATGCCCTCCAGAAATGTGAGGTAAACTGCGTACCTAGATTAGAACTAATAGATACGGGCACACCATGAAGACTAACAATATCCCGAATGTAGATCTCTAACAATCTCTCCGAAGAATAGGAAACTTTCACAGGAATGAAATGCGCTGACTTGGTCAGCCTATCCATAATAACCCATACTGCATTGAACTTCCTATGAGTCTGTGGGATCCCAACAACAAAATCCATGGTGATACACTCCCACTTCCACTCAGGAATCTCAATCTGAAAAATCCTACAGGTTTCTATTGCTCGTATTTTACCTACTGACAATTCAAACGCCGAGCTACATATGCCACAATATCCTTCTTCATCCTCTTACACATATAATATTGCCGCAAATCCTGGTACATATTTGCGACGCCCGGATGAATGGACTACCGGGAACTATGGGCCTCCTCTAAAATCAACTCCCGAAGTCCATCTACATTGGGCACACAAATACAACCCTGCATCCATAAAACTCCACCATCACCAACTGTAACCTTCTTGGCACCACCGTGCCGCACACGTATCCCTAAGGACAAGTAGATGAGGATCATCATACTGCCGATCTCAAATACGATCAAATAATGAAGAACGAGCAACTGTATAAGCTAGAACACGACCGGGCTCCGAGACATCCAATCTCATGAAGCGATTGGCTAAATCCTGAACATCCAAAGCAAGTGGTCGCTCCCTAGCCGGAATATATGCAAGACTACCAATACTGGCTGACTTCCTACTCAAAGAATCGATCACCAAATTCGCCTTCCCCGGATGATACAAGATGGTGATGTCATAATCCTTCAATAGCTCCAACCACCTCCTCTACCTCAAATTCAACTCTTTCTTCTTGAACAAGTATTGCAAACTCTTGTGATCCATGAACACCTCACATGACACGCCATATAGATAATGCCTCCAAATCTTCAATGTGTGAACAATGGCTGCTAGCTCCAAATCATGAACTGGATAATTCTTCTCGTGGATCTTCAACTGTCGCAAAACATATGCAATAACCTTGCCATCCTGCATCAACATTGCACCAAGTCCGAAACGAGATGCATCATAATACACAGTATATGGCCCTGAACCTGTGGGCAAAACCAACATCAGCGCCGTAGTCAAACATGTCTTGAGCTTCTAAAAGCTCGCCTCAAACTCATCTGAACACCTAAACTGGGCACCCTTCTGGGTCAACCTGGTCATCGGAGCTGCAATAGACGAAAACCCCTCCACAAACCGACTGTAATAGCCCGCCAAAACCCAAGAAACTCCGGATCTCTGTGGTTGATGTGGTTCTAGCAATTCCTTGACTACTGAAATCTTCTTTGGATCCACATAAATACCCTCTGCTGATACAAAATGACCCAGAAATGCAACTGAACTCAACCAAAACTCACATTTCAAAAACTTGGCATATAACTGACTGTCCTTCAGAGTTCGGAGAATGACTCGAATGTGCTGCTCATGCTCCTCCCAGCTACGGGAATAAATCAGAATATCATCAATGAAGAAAATCAAAAAGGAATCCAAATAAGGCTTGAACACTCGGTTCATCAAATCCATGAAAGCTGCTGTGGCATTTGTCAACCCGAATGACATCACTAAGAACTCATAATGCCCGTCCCGAGTGCGTAAAGATGTCTTAGGGACATCGGATGCCCTAATCCTCAACTGATGGTAGCTAGATCTCAAATTAATCTTCAAGAATACCTTGGCACTCTGAAGCTGATCAAACAAGTCATCAATCATCGGCAATGGTACTTGTTCTTGATGGTAACCTTGTTTAATTTTCGATAATCTATGCACATCCTCATCGAGCCGTCCTTCTCTTAATAAACAACACTGGTGCACCCCAAGGCGAGACACTAGGCCTAATAAAGACTTTATCAAGCAAATCCTGCAACTGTTCTTTCAACTACTTCAACTCTGGCGAGGTCATACAATATGACGGGATAGAAATGAGCTAAGTTCCCAGAGCTAAATCAATGCGAAAATCAATATCCTTGTCGGGTGGCATACCCGGCAGGTCTGCAAGAAACATCTCTAGAAACTCACGGATAACTGGCACAGAATCCATAGAAGGAACCTCAGCACTGGAATCATAAACGTAAGCTAAGTAGGCCAAACACCCCTTCTCGACCATGAGCCGAGTCTTCATATAGAAGATAACCCTGCTGGAAGAATGACCCGGAGTCCCTCTCCACTCCAGTCGAGGCAACCCCGACAATGCTAAGGTCACGATCTTGGCATGACATTCCAATATGGAATGATAAGGAGACAACCAATACATCTCCAAAATGACATCAAAATCTGTCATATCAAGGAGTAGGAGATCTACATTGGTCTCAAGATCACCAATAACCACTACACACGAACGATAGACACGATCTACCATAATAGAATCACCCACCGGTGTAGACACATATACAGGAGTACTCAGAGAATCACGAGGCATAACCAAATAAGGAGCAAAATAAGATGACACATAGGAATATGTGGACCCTAGATCAAATAAGACCAAAGCATCCCTGCTGCAAACTGAAACCATACCTGTGATAACTGCATCGGAGGCCTCAGCCTCAGGTCTGGCTGGAATAGCAAAACATCGGGGCTGGGCCCCACCAATCTGAACTATATCCCTGGGACGGCCTCCTGCAGGCTGACCTCTACCTCTAGTAGCCTAGCCTCCACCGCTAACTGCCTGACCTCTACCTCTAACACCTCTACCCCCACCTCTGGATGGATGAGCGGGTGGTGGAACACTAGGTGCGGTAACCATGGCACGAGAACCCTGGTTTTGAGAACTGCTCGAGGCTTGAGGGAAAAATCTAAGAATGTGCCCCGGACTACCACAAGTATAACAAGATCTCGGCTACTGAGCCAGCTGGCCCTGAAATTGACCCTGACGACCTGAGTAACCACCTTGAAAACTTTGGAGTTGCGGTGCACTGATAGGAGCTGGTGGTGCACTGTAAGGCAACTGATCAGAGTACTGCATATGAGAACCATGGCCACCTAGAGCATTGCGAGGAACCTGGAGTGCTGAATGAAACGGCCTAGGAGGATGGCCCCTACCAAAAGAATCACTGCCTCCAGATGAGGCACCACTGAACCTGCCAAAATGACGGGGCCTCTTGTCAGACCCCTAACCACTCTCTTGTAATAGAACCATCTCAACTCGTCTATCCACATTTGCTCATCCTGGAAAGAAATATCATTCCATGTCTCTCTAGCCATCTACAATCTGATCGGCTAAGCTAGTCCCTCAATAAACCTCCTCACTCTCTCTCGATCGGTGGGAAGTATCATAATAGCATGACAGGCCAAGGTAATGAATCTGGTCTCATACTGAGTGATGGTCATAGAACCCTGCTGGAGACGCTCAAACTGCCTCCGATAATCCTCTCTCGAAGTGATAGGAAGAAACTTCTCCAGAAGCAACTCGTAGAAATGGGCCCAAGTCAAAGGCGGTGACCCTACTGGTCTAGCCAAACAATTATCTCTCCACCAAGTCTTGGCGGGACCTGACAGATGAAAAGTAGCAAAGTCGACACCATTGGTCTCCACTATCCCCATGTTCCGTAGAACCTCGTGACTTCTATCAAAATAATCAAGGGGATCCTCTAAAGATGCACTGCTATAAGTAGTAGTGAAAATCTTAGTGAACCTGTCTAACCTCCACAAGGCATAAGCAGATATAGCTTCTCCATCACTGGTCTGAGCCACAACATCCGGCTGAACTACCCTAGTTGTCTGAGCTGCTAGAGTCTGAAACTGAGAAGCCAGCTGCTCCGGAGTGCGAGTAGCGGGAGTCTGGGCTCCTCCCCCAGCCTGAGAGATGGCTGGTGCTGCAGGAAGTAAACCTTACTAAGTGACACTATCCATGAGGCCCACTAGATGGACCAGAGCATCCTAGAGTACCGGGGTAGCGATGAACCCCTGGGGAACCTAAGCTGGCCCAACCGAGACAGTCTGGGCAGGAACCTCATCAACAAACTCTACCTGAGGCTCCGCCACTGGGACTACTGCTCTGGGCTAAGCTCTCCCCCTGCCTCAGCACCTAGCAAGGCCTCGACCTCGTCATCTGCCCCTCGTAGGACCTGCCACTGGGGACTCGGGCTGCTGATCAGTGGATGAAGAAGCACGTGTTCTCGCCATCTGTGAGAGAATAGAGTAGGAATTTAATTAGCATTAAGAAATCAAATCGCACGACAGAGAAGAATATATGTGAAGTCATTCCTAAACTCTGTAGCCCCTAGGGGATAAGCACAGACGTCTTCGTACCGATCCCTTAGACTCTACCAAGCTTGTCCGTGAATAGTGACACCTAAGAAACCTAGGGCTCTAATACCAACTTGTCACGACCCGAATTTCCCACCGTCGGGGCCGTGATAGCGCCTAACATTGAACCCGCTAGGAAAGCCAACGTTGCCAGTTATTTCATTTTGTTTCGTTATTATTAACAGTTAACAAGTGATATACAAAATTAGCAAAAATAAAAGTGCGGAAGAAATAGAATCTAGCTTAATTAAATACCAATATGAATTTCATAATAAATACTCCCAGAATTGGTGTCACAATTTCACGTGCTGTGTACGAATATTACATATAAGGGTCTGAACAAAAGTAAATACATTTGTCTCAGAATAAATAAGAACAGAATAGAAATAAAGTAGGAGGGGACGCCAAGGCCTGCAGACGCTTACAGGACTACCTCGGAATCTCCACTGGACTGAAGGCAGCCACCTCACTCTAAGGTCCGAAGGGTCCTATACAGGGATCTGCACAGAAAGTGCAGAGTGTAGCATCAATACATCCGACCCCATGTACTGAGTAAGTGTCGATCCTAACCTCGGCGAAGTAGTGACGAGGCTAGGACACGACAACCAAATAAACCTATGCAGTTTAATCATAAATGGAGATAATAATAACAACAAGAAATAAGCAGCTAAATACAAAGAAATGGGGGGGCATGCTGAGCGGAGGAAATATCAAATAATGGAACAACGAAGTAAAGCAACAATTTAGATATCAATTTAAACAACAGAAACAGTAACACAAAGAAAAGTGCATGGCATCACCCTTCGTACTTTTACTCTCATCCTCACCAAATAAATAATAGAATCGGCCGAGGTTAGGCTCGACACTAAACATGTTCCCCGTTTTCTTTTGAATTTAGTTGCCTATTTCTTGTTATTGTTATTGTTTTTCGTATATGATTAAACTGCATAGGTTTATGTGGTTGTCGTGTCCTAGCCTCGTCACTACTTCGCCGAGGTTATGCTCGACACTTACTTAGTACATGGGGTCGATTTTACTGATGCTACACTCTGCACTTTTTGTGCAGATCCCGCTACTAGACCCTTCGGACTCTAGATCGAGATTGCTGCCTTCAGTCCAATGGAGACCCGAGGTAGTCCTGCATGCGTCTACAGGACTTGCTGTCACCTTCTATCCTATTTCCTTCCTGTCATTATGTATTTTTGAGACAGATGTATTTTTTTTTGTTCAGACCTCTATTTGTAGTATTTACAGACAGTCCATAAAATTGTGACACCAATTTTGGGATTAGTTATTATGAATTATGTATTAGTATTTAAATCAAACTGTGATATTTTGTTCCATCGCATTTTTATTTCCGTTGATTTTATTATAATGTTTGATAATTTTTAATAATAAAGGGATAAGATAAAATAACCGATAACGTTGGATTTCGTAGCAGGTTCAATGTCGCCATCACGATCTTGGCGGTGGGAAATTCAGATCGTGACAAAAATGATAAACAAATATATAAGTCGATCAACGAACTAAATATATAACTATAAGACTACCCCAGGGTCTGTTGTCACAATTCACGAATTTCGAAGAATACTACAAATAACGGGCTGAAAGAAATAATATATTTGTTTTGGGTGAAATAAAACAGTCTCTATAAAACTAAGAGAAGAGTCCAAGAATCTGCGGACGGTAGATATACCTCGTGTCTCCAAATGATGAATGGCCGCTACTAAATTCTCTAACGTTGGACGGTACCTGGATCTGCACAAAAGAGTACAGAGTGTAGTATCAGTACAACCGACCCCATGTACTGAGTAAGTGCCAAGCCAACCTCGACGAAGTAGTGACGAGGCTACGGTGGGGCATTAACAATATAACCTGTGAACAATATTTAATGAAGAAAAAAGGAAATTCCAAAATAAGCAAACAATAACTGTAGCAACAATTTAAAATAACTCAGCCACCTTTTTCATGTCTCATCTATAACCATTTCTCACGTAAATTTCCAATTTTCCAAACCTTGACTTTAAAATAAAAGTAGTCAAAAATATGAAAAATAGTAAGGTAAAACATTAAGTTTTCAAATCTTTGTCTTTGAAAATCAGTAAAATATAAGTGTCCTGCCTTATTGCTCCTTGTTGCGGCGTGCAACTCGCTCCCACATGTCCACCCTTATTGCTCCTTCCTATATATATATATATATATATATCACCCTTATTATTCTTGTTGCAGCGTGAAACCCGATCCCACTTGTCCACCCTTATCACTCCTTGTTGCGGCGTGCAACCCACTCCCACCAGACATATAAGATTAATTTATTTATTAAAACTCTCACAATTCAGGCCAAGCCTTTCACAACATTTTTGTCTCAACACATACAAACAAGAAACTGTATTTTCTCATAAACTTCATCAATATCATCTCAAAATGAAACCAACAGGAATATACATATCTTGTAAAACAATGTCAACCCCCTCAATCTTTATGTACAACAATGAAACCAAGAAAACAACCAACACTTTCCAAAATAATTGAAACAAGACTTAACAACAAGTTAACAAAGCCAATTAATCATAGAAACATCAATGAGCATAAAACAATTAAGCCGTGAATCAAATAAATTGGCAACGGGGAAGAGATCATGTTTAACAGACAATTTGGTGGTGCATAGATACTCGTCACTTCACCTATGTACCACACACAAGAAAATTCACATAGCAATTAATTTGGGGATTCCTATTCCCTAAAGTTAAGGTTGAACAAGCACTTACCTCAAATTCGCAGGTAAAGATTCATTTTTTTACAAAATGCCCTAATTCTACCCAAACCCTCAATTTTTACAATGAAAATTCTTGATTTTTGATTTAAAAGTGATGAAAAACAATGGGTAATTGAAGTGTAGAGTTTAGGATTGATTACCGACACTTTGGGGATGAACTTTGGTGAACAAAATCGTCTCTAGGGCTTGGTAGTTTGAAAAATGGTGAAAGAAAAGGTTATGTTCGTGTTTAACACTGTTTTTATATAGCTGGGCAGGCCTTCATCGCGTTCGCGTGGGCCTGTCCGCGTTCACATAGGGAAATGGGCCAGTGGCCTTCGCGTTCGCACGAGGCTGGACGCGTTCGTGATGTGTTACCAACTGGTCCCTCCGCGACAGCCCAACGGTCACGTCCGCATAGAAGAAGTCAGGCTCCTCCCCCAGGCCCAATTTACCTTCTGCGTCACGTATCCCAACACGCGTTCACGAAGCTTTAACTGCCAGTGCTTCGCGTTCGTGTGAGGGTCTACGCGTTCGCATAGAACAAAAATGACCCCCCAGCTATTTTACTCTACGCGTTCGCGACTGGGGTAACACGAACGCGATGAACAAATAATTGCACACCAGATAACAGCAAAACAACAAACTTTTCTAAGTGTAAAGCATCTCGTGGCCTATCCGAAACTCACCAAAGCCCTCGGGGCTCTAAACCGAACATGCAGACAAGTCTAAAAATATCATACGGACTTGCTCGTGCGATCAAATCATGAAAATAACATGTAAAACTATGAATTAAACCTCAAAACTCATCATTTTTCTCAAGACACTTAAAGTTCAATATTTCCCAATCGGACGTTCGAATCACGTCAAATAAACTCCGATTCTCACCAAATTTCACAGGTAGCATTCAAATACTATAACGAATTTGTACCGGGCTCCAGAACCAAAATACGGGCCCGATACCATTGGTTTCAAACTTTAATTCTTGTCTTTATTTCATTTATAATTCAGCAAAATAATTTCTTTGAAAATTGATTTCTAAGGCTTGGGACCTCAGAATTCATTTCTGGGCATGCGTCCAAGTCCCATATTTTACTTCGGAGCTCTCGGGATCATCTGAAAACAGATTCAGGTCCGTTTACTCAAAATGTTTACCAAAGTAAACTAAAAATCAATTTTTAACTCTAAAAATTTATACTTCTCATATTCTCACATAAAAGCTTTTCGGTTCCACACCCAGACTGTGCACACAAATCGAGATAATTAAAATTAATCTTTTTAAGGCTAATGAGTCTAGAATAGAGTCTTAATTCATAAAATGACCCCTTGGGTCATCACAATTTATTGGAAAAAAATGGCCATTAGAGTAATAATAGTCAAAGAAGCAGCTTTTGGCATGGATAACACACCAATAAAGTCCAAAAGCGCGCAATTAGCAAGAACTTAGTCCCAACAAATATGGAAAAGGAAAATAAAGAAAACTGTCCTAGTCCTAAATGTTTAACCAAAGAATTAGATTCTTTGACCAAAGCTATTTGTAGGATAAACGCGGGTTCTGATAATCAAGGAAATAATGATAATAATGAATAAGTAAGTAAATAGAAAATAATAAGACGCACAGAAAATAAACTGTATTATGTTCGCATTTCGGATGCCCATTACAAGTTATATTTTCTTCCCTTATATAGGGAATTTCTTAATATAATGTCTGCCTCTTACAATGATCGCTCATTAATGACTAATTATGACATTAATATAACGTTACAAAGAATAACCGTAACTGTTGCGTGAAGGTTGTGTAATGTGTGGATCATTAATTGAAGATCTCTGAATCTGCCCGTAGCTTTGTCCGAATTCATTCTGATCGTGTCTCTTCCTTGTCTCAATCAGGTTGAGTTTCTCCTAGCTGATTACCCCGTAGGTATATTGTGTCGTTCCTCTTTAGCTCGTACCTCTTGTCCAGTTGTCATGTTTTCATTGCTCCACGTATCTGGCTAAGTCATCAAGTCTTATTACACGTGTAAAGCTCTTTTTTTACCAATACAGATAGTCCCCCCACTTACCATTTATTTATTGATTAATATTTGGTAAGTGGATATGCATTTATGGAGGTAATATTTTGTCGCCGCTTCACTCGAAACATTGCATCCATCTCTGAATGTAGGTGTCGCTTGTCACTTCCATTTAATGCTCAAGACACGTGTCACCTCCAGGTTGGTTCTGCAATTACTCGGCGCCTTTTAGGGCTTTTTGCGGCTGCATCAGTCACGAAGTGACACCTTCAATTATGACTTTCACATCATTGTTTTTTTCTATTTTTGACTGTTGTCTTCGAGTATAAATACCGCTTTTCCTTTATTTACTTTCACGAAAAACTTCTAACTTTCCTTCTTTATTTGTAAAGAACTTTTTCCTTGTCTTTGTAAATATGTCTTCTTCGAACCAGCCTAAGGGAGTGATAAATGTTGAGGATATGACTCCCTCTTCTGCTCTAACGCGGAGCCGGAGAGGTGGTAGGTTGAGGAGTTTAGGTTCTACTCCTTCAAGGGGTTCTTCCTCTTCCCAGATTACTTCCCCTCCTTCTTCTAGGTCTTTAAATTCTCCGAGAGCTAGGGCTTTTAGATCTTCATCTAGAGATAGAGAACATCACGAACATTTAAGCGAACCCCGAGTCGGTGAAATTATACCTGCTGAGTTTACCTTCGCTAGGGATAATCAGGCCCTTAGAGATCAGCCGCCATCTCTTGATAGTGCTGATAGGTACCCTACCCTGATCACCAAAGGTTTAATTCCTATTGTTCGCAGGGACTGTTTTTGGAAGTCCGATTTTCCTGTCATCATTCAAAATGGCAACCAAAGAATAACGTCTTACAAGACGGGGTATTCTTTTGCTTATACCTACCCATTTACCTTAGGGTTTAGACCTCCCATAGACCCAGTTATCATCGAGTTCTGTCATTTTTTCAAAATTTTCCTGGGACAAGTCAGTCCTATTGTATGGCGAGTCGTTGCATGTCTCAGATGTTTAGCTACTTTAGCTTCGGTCCCCTTCACCTTTAATCATCTTGTTCACCTTTATTCCCCGATGTTGTTTCGTCAAGGGATTTTTACTCTGGCTGCCAGGAGTAAAAGAGTGTTGGTGACACCGGACGATGATAAGGATAGAGGTTGGTACCTTCGGTATTTTGATATGCCTACTACTAGTTTAGTAGGTGAAGAAAATCTTTCCTTCCCTGAGAAGTGGAATCGTGCACGTGAGTACATTTTATCTCACATTCCTCGCGTTTTGCTTTAAATTATTTACTAACACCGTAGTTGTTTCTTCTTATTACGGTAATCATAGGTACTGTCGAGAATGTATCCGGTATCCGAGATTGGGTAGAAAAGCTTTTGTCAATTGCTACGTTGGAAAAAAGATCATGGAAGTACTTCTCCGGGAAGTACGATTGGAAAGTGAAAACTCATGGTAAGTGAAGCTTTTATTTCTGCTTCTTTCCTTTCTCGAGCCTTTTTTTTGTTGTTTTACCCCTTTTGTTTTGACAGGGTTTCCCGCTCGTGGGGTGTCTGTTGCATCTGTTCACAAATTGTCCCTGGCTCAGGCCCAGGAAATCATTCCAGGCTCTTCTTCTTCGAAGAGAAAGGTTGGTGGGTCTAGGACCTCGGAAGAAGAAGAGGAGATGAGGGCTCTTTAGTTCACAGGTCACGCAGAAGGAAGGTGATCTCAGACAACGAGTCTACACCTTTGGTTGTGCCTCCCGTGCCTGAAGTTGGACTTTCTGCCTCCGAGGATGCTACTCCCTCTCCCGTGCGTGATTCCGTTGATCATTTGTTCCATGAAGGCTTTGGTCCCATAGGTGATGAAGCTCCCTTGGCTATTTTTCCCCCTTCTTTTAGAGAGTTCCCCTCAACTGCTCCAGTTATTTCCTCTGCTCCCATGGCTATTTCTGCTCCCATTGTTGCTTTGCCCATGACTTTTTCGGCTCCTCTGACTTCCTTGCCCGTGGATTCTACATCTCTGCCTGCTTCCGTGCCTTCTGTTAGAGAAGTAGGGTCTTCTCGCAAGGAGATAAGGCATGTGCTGATAGAAGTTCCGACTTATGGGAGTCTCTTTAAAAAGTCCGGCCAGCTTGATGTATGGCTAAAACCGCTGGTAGACCCGATAGAGAGAGCCAAGCTGGATAGCCACAGTTCCCTCATATGGGATAATGAGATCGTGCATACTTCCTTAAAGGTAGAGTGCACTTTCTTGCATTTCATTCTTGTACATGTAGTTACCGTATCTAATTGGTTTTCTTTCTGTAGATCAATTTTAAAGGCACAGAGCTTATGAAGATGGTTTCTAACACGGAGAAAAAAGTAAAAGAGTGGCATGCTGAAGTAGATAACTGGAAGGGGCAGTATGAAAGCTTAAGGTTCGACATAGAGGCCTTAGAAGAAGAAAAATGTACCTTGGAGCAGCAGGTGAGACTCATAACGGCAGAGTTGGCTGTGGAGAAGGCTTCTTCTGATCAAGCAGGCAACGATAATATCCTTGAGTCCTCATTTTTTGCGCAGTTGTCTCACGCCTCAGAAGAGGTCAGGGGCTTGAAGGCCTTATTGGACCAAAAGGAGGAGTATTCAGGACAGCTTGTGTCGTCACTTTCCCAAACCCAGGAGGATCTCCGCAATTCCTTAGATAAAATTCAATTCCTCGAAAGGTCTATCACACCTTTAAGGGCCTCCAATGATGTTGTTGTGGCTGAGAGGGACAAGCTAAGAGCTGAGCTTATGCTATGGGAGAAGGATTATGAAGCTCTTGAAGGTAAGACAGATGTCGATGTTAGTTAGGCGTACATGAATTCTCGCCTCGACACATTGACTGAAATGAGACGAGAGGATTTCGACCATAATGTTGAAATTGCAAAAATCAAGGAAGCCATGGAGAAGGCTCAACAAGGTCAAAATCTCTCTTCACCTGAAGGTGAGGCTCCTGTTGTTCAAGTTTCCTTGTCCCAAGCTGCTCATGTTCCCTCTTCTAGTGAAGAAGTCAACCCCCCTCCTGATAAATTTTGAGAAGTTGGTTCCTCCCTTTTCTTTCTCTTTGTCTCAATTAGTGGTTACCCCCAGTTCCATAGGGGGTAAATTTGGATCTCTTAAACTCCCCAACTGACAACTTAGGGGCACCTTAATGTATAAACACTATATACGCCTAAGTATAAGTTAATACTTAGTTTTTACTTAGCCGTTTTAATATATAAATGCAAGTATGACTTTTGTTTTCTATTGAGTTTCTGTTTCACCCTTTAAGTCTTTTGCATGCTTTATTTTCAAGGTTTTAGTTTTACCTCTGAGTTTTGCATTAAAATGCTTTAAATTATCCGCACCTTTTAGTAATAGGTACGATTTTGTGAAAGAGGGCCCTTTTCTTTTTGATCGACACTTAATGAAGAAGACGTCTCAACTTCATAACGGTGTAATAATGCAATAGAGAGATAGGAATTTTTCACATGTTTAAGAATGTTTCTGAAGAAAGTTTTTGGTTGAACTTTCACAATATTTTACATGTGTTTGGTTATCGTCTAAAACTCATGTAGCAACTGTTTTCTTTTAACAGGTTTGATATACACTTGTGTTTCGTAACTGTTTTTCTTATGTAAAAGTTTTTTCGAGTTAATACAAGAGAATAATTGTTTTTCATTTGTAATAGTTTTTATAAAGGTAAGGGTTTTTACTCGTAACTGTTTTATTAACAACAGTTTTCAATAATCACGAGGGAAATGCTTTTTCATCCGTAACTGTTTTATTTGATAACAGTTTTTTGAAAAAGTACAAGGATCTTGATCTTTCATCCGTAACTGTTTTATTTGATAACAGTTTTCTATATGAGTAAAAAGATTTCGTAACTGTTTTTAGTTACAACAGTTTTTTGAATAAGTACAAAGATGATGATCTTTTATCCACAACTGTTTTTAGTTACAACAGTTTTTTGAATAAGTACAAAGATGTGCATTCTTCCTCGTAACTAATATTTGCCTTTTAACCTGAATATGCGTTTACATCTATGAACATGTTCGAAGGTTTTTTTGAATCAGGCTTTTTGTTTTGAGTCTTTGGCTCTTTCGATTTTGCTCATGTCACTTGACTTGTTGGGTAAATGGATCTTTCAGGCTCGAGCTTTGACTTTTTTATAGTCTTATTTGTTTCGTCTTTGCCTTCCATACTGTATCGTCCCCCAAGTGTTTGAGCTTTGAAGAATGAAATCTCGAGCACTTGAGACTATTCCTTTCTTGTGGTCCTTTTCCTGAAAAGGAAAAACATACTCGAAGGTATATAGTTCTTAGATGATGACTGCTAAACCCTTTAAAATGTCCATCAGAAAGTGTACCCTAGACCGGGAATTCAGTTACTTCCTCGTGTCTTTGGAGGTCTAATATCATCATCTAGTGATGGGTTAGCTTTTTGCCTATCATCTAAAACTGTTAGTAAAATTTTAACTGTACAAAAATAAATCGAACGTGCGATACCTGACCGGATGTATTCCTTTTCCTTAGAAGTAATACTTCTTCAAATGGATAGCATTCTAGCTTGTTGGTAGGATCCTGCCGTCCATAGCTTCCAGCTCGTAGGCACCCTTTCCAGCTATGCCTCGGACTTTGTAGGGTCCTTCCCAGTTTGGACTTAACTTTCCTGCACCAGCTTCTTTTGTTGATTGAAAGACTTTTTTAAGAACGAAGTCCCCAATCTTGAAGTATCTGAGGTGAGATTTTTGGTTGTAATAACGCTCTATGATTTGTTTCTGAGCTGCCATACGTATTACCGCGGCTTCTCTTCTTTGTTCAAGCAAGTTCAGATTAATTCTCAACTCGTCGTTGTTTGCATCCTCCGTGGCTGTTGTAAACCTTATGCTTGGTTCGCCAATCTTCGCCGGTATTAAGGCTTCTGAGCCATAGACAAGCGCGAATGGAGTTTCTCCCGTGGTTGTTTTCGAAGTTGTTCTATAAGTCCATAGTACTATTGGTAACTCATGGGGCCAATTTCCCTTGGATTTCTCTAACCGTCTCTTTAGGTTGTTGATGATGACTTTATTTTTTGATTCAGCTTGCCCATTAGCCACGGGGTGATACGGCGTTGAAGAAATCCATCTGATTTTCCAGCTTTCGAAGAATTCCGTGATTTGCGAGCCTATGAATTGTGGGCCATTCTCACACACGATCTCCTTAGGTATTCTAAAGCGTCATATTATGTTTCTCCATAAGAAGCTTTTCACTTCTTTTTCTCGCACGTGTTTGAAAACTTCCGCCTCTACCCATTTTGTAAAATAGTCAGTTAGCACGAGTAAGAACCGTACCTTTCCTTTAGTTGCGGGAAGGGGTCCCACTATGTCTATGCCCCACTTCATGAATGGCCATGGTGATATTATTGGGTGCAATAGCTCCGTTGGTTGATGCACGTTATTGGCAAACCGTTGGCATTTATTGCATTTGGATATGAAGTTCTCAGCCTCTTCTTCCATCTTAGGCCAATAGTACCCAGCTCTGATCAGGGTTTTGGCCAAGGATCTCACCCCTGCATGATTTCCACAGTGTCCTTCGTGGATGTCTCTCATCACGAACTTCATTTGTTTAGGTCTGAGGCATTTTTCTAGGGGACCTCTGAAAATCTTACGATATAAAGAGTTGCGAATGAGGCAGTACCGTGCAGCTTTCCGGCGAAGTGCTTGAGCTGCTTTTTTGTCTTCAGGTACGGTGCCATTCTGCAAAAATTAAAAATTTCGTTTCTCCAATCCCAGGTTAAATTGTTGAAATTTACCTCATTTTGTCCTGGTCGATTGCTGAATGAAATAGATGGATGAAAATTGCATTGTCTTTGTTCGTTACTTCAGTGACTGCTGCGAGGTTAGCCAATGCATCCGCCTCTACATTTTCCTCTTTAGGTATTTGTATAACCTTCCACGTTTTGAATTGTCTCACGATATCTCATGCCTTTTCTAGATATTGTTGCATCCGAGTCTCCCGAGCGATGTAAGTCCCATGCATCTGATTTACTACCAGTTGGGAGTCACTTTTGATTATGATTTGCTTGATTGAGAGTTCTCGTGCCAGTTCTAGCCCTGCAATGACAGCTTTGTACTCTGCGTCATTGTTAGTTATAGGAAAAAATTTGATAGCTTGTTGTATCTTTTCACTTGTGGGTGATATTAAGACTATGCCTAAGCCGACACCTTTTACATTGGAAGAACCATCGGTAAATAGGGTCCATAGACCCGATTAGCACCGTTAAAGAGTTGTAACTCTTTCTCCACTTCAAGGACAATGCTATTACTAAAATCAGCGACAAAATCATCTAAAATTTGAGACTTTATTGCAGTATTAGGCTGATATATTATGTCATGCTCGTATAATTCTATGACCTACTTAGCCAATCTTCCCGATAGCTCTTGTTTATACAGTATATTTCTTAATGGATACGAGGCCACAACTGTGATTGGATGACATTGAAAATATGGCCTCAATTTTCTAGATGCCATGATTAGAGCTAAGGCTAAGTTTTCTAGATGTGGGTATAGTTTCAGCATCTAGTATGTCTTGCTTACATAATAAATAGGTGATTGTTTACCTTTATCTTCCCTTACCAATACTACACTTACAGCAATTTCTGCGACGGCAAGGTAGATGTACAGTCTCTCCCCCTCCTTTGGCTATGATAGCAACGTGGGTTTTGATAGATAAGCCTTCAGATCCTTGAGAGCCTATTGACATTCTTCAGTCCATTCGAACTGATTTTGTTTTTTGAGAACTGAAAAGAATTTAAAACTTTTCTTGGAAGACCTGGAAATAAATCTTCCTAAGGCTGCAATTCTTCTCGTTAGTCTTTGAACTTCTCTTTTGTTTGTAAGTATATCAGGTATTTCTTCTATAGCTTTAATTTGAGCAGGATTTACCTCTATACCTCTATTCGATACAAGGAAACCCAAGAATTTACCTGATTCCACGCCAAAAGCGCATTTTTCTGGATTCAATTTCATATTATACCTGCGTAAATTTCAAAGGTAATAGAGAGATGCAGGAAATGGTCTTCCGCATTTTTTGATTTTACCATCATGTCATCGATGTAAACTTCTATCGTCTTCCCCAGATGTTCCTGAAACATATTGGTCACTAGCCTTTGATAAGTGGCTCCAGCATTTTTTAAGCCAAAAGGCAAGACTTTATAACAATAAGTCCCCCTATTTGTAATAAAGGAAGTTTACTTCGTCTAAGGGATCCATTTTAATCTGATTATAACCAGAATATGCGGGTAACGAAACCAATTTGCTTAACCAAAGAATTAGATTATTTGACCAAAGTTATTTGTAGGATAAACGCGGGTTTGTGATAATCAAGGAAATAATGATAATAATGAATAAGTAAATAGAAAATAATAAGATGCACAGAAAATAAAGTGTATTATGTTCGCAGTCTGGATGCCCATTACAAGTTATATTTTCTTCCCTTATATAGAGAATTTCTTAATATAACGTCTGCCTCTTATAATGATCGCTCATTAATGACTAATTATGACATTAATATAACGTTACAAAGAATAATTGTAACTGTTGCGTGAAGGTTGTGTAACGTGTGGATCATTAATTGAAGATCTCTGAATCTGCCCGTAGCTCTGTCCGGATTCATTCTGACCATGTCTCTTGTCTCAATCAGGTTGAGTTTCTCGTAGCTGATTACCCTGTAGGTATATTGTGTCGTGCCTCTTTAGCTCGTACCTCTTGTCCACTTGTCATGTTTTCATTGCTACACGTAACTGGCTGAGTCATCAAGTCTTATTACACATGTAAAGCTCTTTTTTACCAATACACTAAACATACACAAATATATACACCCATAAACATGCTTCTTTAATAAAGTGGAATTTACAACATATTATGAAAATCATGCAGTTTCATATAATATGCCTTGGAATTTCCACGGGCGGTTTGAAAAGATTTTATATAAACTTAAATTAGTTAATGCAAATATAAACTTCAAACAGAAAATAATGAAATAGTTGAGGAAGTCTTACTATTGTATAACCGAATAAGAACTTCACAAAGTTACTTTCTTCTGGTTCCCACTAAATGTCCTCTGACACAACCTGTAGATGATAGAAGAAAAATGTAAGATTCGATTTTATCTGATACCCAGCAAGAATATGAAGCCTCTTCTCTAAAGAATATATCCAACAATCTTCAGAACTATTGGGGGAACCCCCATTTGTTTTAAGTAAAGAAGAAAAAAAACAGAAGAGGGGAATAAAGAGGGGGAAAACTGAAAAAATAACATTACCATCAGAAGTAATCAACAAACAAATGTGACGTCTCTCCGTTACAGCATATATCTAAGTAATCTTGAGAGAAATTGGAGTAAAAGAAACCTTGTAAGTCTTTATGTATTAAAAAACTGAAAAATGGAAAGAAAGAGAAGAAAATGAAGAGGATGAAACAAGAACATACCGACGGAAAGTAATTAACAAATGTATTCGAAGCCTCTCTTCTACAGAGTATAACAAGTAATCTAACAATCTGAACGTTTGGGGGGAGAACACCCTGTAAGTCTTTAATTAAAGAAAGAGGAGATAAAGAAGAAATGAAACAAGAACATACCGGCGGAAAGTAATCAACTAATAAATTTCAAGCTTTTTATACAGAATATCAAGAAATCAACAATCTTTATCTGTGTATCAATGTATGTAATGTATGTATTTGGAGAGGAAGAAAAATTGAACAGGCTTTTAGTACTACTTATATTACTCCATTATTCAACAATCCTCTATGATTCCTCCTCTGAACATACATGAGCACCTCTCTTTGCAATTTCACCAAGTCACAGCCGAACATACTTGTATAGTGATAGATTTGGTTATTAGCTAGCTTTAATCACTGTTATTATAGGACCTCATTTTAACCAAGGAAACAATTTTGAGTGATTTCCTACAAGGTCCACTTTTCGCGCTAAATCTGTAATTGGCCAAAGATAAAGATACTTTCATCTCGTGTTTACGAGTCTAGGTACACTTCCATCCTAGGTCACACTCCAACAGTTTTGAATAAACTAATATCAACCATATCAATAGGTTTTAAAACTACTCACCAAGGTTTTACAGTATATTATGCAAATCATGCAGTTTCATACAATATAACTCTGGAATTTCCATGGACGGTAAAATCCAAAAAGAAAAAGATGAACTAGTTTAGAAAGTCTTACTACTTGCAGCAATTGTATAACTGAATAAGAACTTCACGAGCTATTGATTCACGACCTGTAGATGAAAGAACAAAGGTGAGATACATGCACTGTCTTGAATAAATGTCTTTGAACATGATGAGAAAACAAGTTTCCCTTTTTGTACGTTACACCCCCCCCCCCCCCCCCCACCCTCCCCAAACGAAAAAAATGATAGTTCCCTTTTCTCATGAAGTATAGAGATACATTATATGTCCTCGGCTTCTTAATTCCCAGTTGGAGTTGAGCTTTTACCATACTATGGGTAAAAATGAATAATATCTCTATCCACAACATTTTTTTAAAGCAAGTAAATCTCTAAAACTGCACCGATGAACGAGACAAACAATGAGCCCTATAGTTGTTGGGTACACACAACATATTCCAAATATTACTTTAGATGAACGAATAAAGAGACAATAGTGATTTTACTACTAAAATGAAAGGAAATCTGGAAGATTCACAAATGTTACAGTAAAAATCATTTACAAAAGCATTGTTAAACAAAGATGGAAACATAATACTATCAATATCAAAGGTCCAGGATTAAGGCTCCCCGGGATTATTCAACTGTAAAATACGTAAAGCGTGATCTACTTTTTCATAAATGAAAAGTGCAAAGCAGGATGTGTGGTAGGTGCACCTTATAGGTTCGAACTCTGCTAAGGACTAAAGACAGTATTTAAGTGGCAGGAGGATAGAGGGATGAGCCCATACTCCCTCGAGTTTTGAATCTGTGCACCAATTAGGGCTGCTAACCCAGAATATTTTCTATGTTATATAAAAAACCAGGTCTAAGATGATGAAGCTGAATTAGCTCTTTATTGGAATGGGAATTGTTGGAGAGAAAGTGGGTGTAGACTATCAGAAAAAAGCGGTGGGTGCATAGTACTCTGCACCTACGAATAATCCGAAATCCCCTATGGTTATAGCGCTAATGACATCTTCAACACTACATTGGAAATTCAGATAGTCTACACTCTATATCATATCTAAATAGTATATTATATCACATCTAAATAATATAAGATAATGAAGACCGCATACCATAATCAAAGAAAAAAAATCCACCTACCTTAGCATGTCTAATCATTCTCCTTTTCATGTAATTGAAATACAATAAAGAGAAGCATACCATAATGAAGACCGCATACCATAATCATGCCGTTCAAATATTTTATATGTTTATGAATAGATGCTATTGTGGATAACCTATTTATATTTATAATATCTTGAAGGGCATAAATGGACTTAGCACAATGTCTCCATGGCCGGCAAAGTAGCTAGGGTTATATTTGCATAAGCTATTCACCTGTTGCAAGGTCAGGGGCGATAGCAAGAAACGTGCGCAGAATGTTCCAGGAATTGAAACTTTGAACCAGAGGCACAGATACAAAGTGAATCGGGTTTGGGCAGGAAATGATACCTTTAGACTTCTCTAATGGATCAAGCTGCATTTTCAACCTTCCGGTGATGAATTTATTTTTATTCTCCTCCACTAGAATTTCACACTATTCCGGCCTGCTATGGTATGTGATGTACTTATCATGGATTCGACTCGATCATCATATAAGTTCATAACCCTAGCATATTCTAATTTTTGGCGGAACAAATCTACTAATTATTTGGTCCATTTAATAAAAGAGATTTTGAACTAAGAAATAGACCCTAGAAGCCACAAAAAGATTATTTTGAGCAATTGCAATATTCGACTCCAATGATATTCCTGATATAGTAGGTGCAACCACACATACAATCATGCTCGTACGTTATTCTCTAGATAACAAATCCTCTTCTTAATAGAGGATAATGTCCTACTTCAGCATTGTACCTTTTTGAGTAGGTGGATACCCTATTAAACACACTTGACAGCTCTACTAGCAAACTTGCCTTAATATAAAAGTGAATTTGCACAAATGAGATACATACAGAATTATAGGAGCCAACTTAGTTGACAAATAAATTTCAGGGAAATATCTAGACAACACCCCCATTGGACTTCTAAAATCACATATTGGAGATGGGGTTCGATTTATCAGGTGAGCTGCAGTGACAACAGTTTCCACTTCCCGCAAAAGAAAAAAGTGTTTGTAGCATTCTTTTGGAGCAGATAATTTAACCAAATTTATCAAGATAGCATTGAATGTGCAAGTAGTAAAAGCCCCCAAAGTTTCAGAAGTTAAACAAGCATCTACTGGAAACAGAAAATTCAAACAAATTATCTACACGCACACCAACAAAGTAAGAAAAATGAAACAGAAAAAGGGAAACAAAGAGAAGAAGATGAACAAGAACATTACCAGCTAAGAAGCTGAAGCAATGTTGTAATAGCTAGCAAGAATGTAAAGCCTCTCCTCTAAAGATATATCCAACAATCTTCAGAACTATCGGGGATAAACAACATTTTTTTGTTTAAGTAAAGAAGAAAAATACAAAAGAGGGGAAAAAATATGAAAAAAGAACCAATGGTGGCTCCATAAAGTTTGTGGCCTAAAGCGAAATTTAATAAGAGACCTTATACTTTTTTATTAGTATATACACACATACAAAAAAAAAGTGTTTCCATTGTTTGATACTTGTTATTTATAGTATAACATACTTAAATAATGAAACATATAACTTCACAAAATAGTATGATCATTTATATAAGTAAGAAGTAACTTAAATAAATTGGATGTAAGACATGTATTTTAAATATGTTACATTTGATTTTGTTGTAAATAATACATTTACTAATATGAAGATCTAAATAATTTAATTCAAAGTCCTAAAATATTTTTAGGGTTAAAGAGTAGATAGTTTTTCTTTCTTTATTTATTTCGTTTATCCCAGATTTATTGTATTTTTTTTTTTTTTTTTTTTTTATTTCGTTTTTCCCAAATTTTTTTTTTTTTTTCTTTTTTTTTTTTTTTCTTTTTTTTTTTTTTTCTTTTTTTTTTTTTTTCTTTTTTTTTTTTTTTCTTTTTTTTTTTTTTTCTTTTTTTTTTTTTTTCTTTTTTTTTTTTTTTCTTTTTTTTTTTTTTTCTTTTTTTTTTTTTTTCTTTTTTTTTTTTTTTCTTTTTTTTTTTTTTTCTTTTTTTTTTTTTTTGTAAATTTAAAATTGTCTAACTTGAAATAAAATCATAAAATCCATTATTAAAAAATTTTAGAGATCTAAATTAAAGTTTTGCTAGTCTCCTAATCGAGTCACATGTCAATCCCCTGCTATTCTCAATCAAATTTTATAGAGTCTCAGTTAAGATAAGACATCAATCAGTGAATGTGTTATTTAGTTACCAAATGTGAATGAAGTTTGTAACGACCAGATCGGTCGTTTTGAGCTCTAGCGCGTCGTTCAGGGTTTTGAAGTCATGAGCAGCTTTGCTTCAGGTATTATGACTTGTAGGTGTTGTCGGAATTGAATTTCGAGAAGTTCTGAGCCAAATTAAAAAGAAAATTCTCATTTCGGAATCCGGGCACGTGGGCCTGAGGGCATTTTGGTCAATTCTTTGCGCGGAGTTGGGAATTTATATAATTTGAATTGTTACAAGTATTAGAGTGAATTTTATTGGTTTGCCAGTTATTTGGCTAGTTTTGGGATGTTGTGCATCAATTGGAGTCGTCGGAAGGGCTTGGAAGCCGGTTATGGAATTTCTGAGCGAAGTAAGTCTCCTTTCTAACTTTGTGAGGGAGAATTGTCCCCAAAGGTGAACTAATTAATTAAGTGCTACTATTTGCGGGGGCTACGTACGTACGAGATGACGGGAGTCCGTGCGTAGCTACTATTATGCTTGTGTCCGGGTAGTCTAGGACCCACTAGCATGCCTTACATTAATAATTAGTAATTGATTACCTAAGGAGGTTAGAGTTTACTTTTCTTAAACATTAGAAAGAGAATTTATTCTTCCGTGAATAATTGTGTTCCGGGTAAAGTTCTGATATTTAATCATTACCAAACTTGGCAAATGAATTTCCAGACAAGGGTTTAGCACTATTTTTGTGTCCCTTAAAAGAGAATTTCACCAATTTCTTGAGTAATTGCTTTTTTGATAAAAATGTGAACTTAATGTGTGAATATGTGTATTCATGAGTACCTGAGTCTCATGTATGATTCGCGAGCAGGGTAACTCCATTATTATATATGACAGCGTTGCATGTATGATTCGCGAGCGGGGACCGTGTCGCATGTACGATCCGCGAGCGGGGTAATAGATGCATCTATGGTTCGAGCCGTTCGACCCTTCGGCAGTGCATATTTTATTATTGTTGGTTCGCTCCGTTCGGCCCTCGGCTTTTCTTGCGCATGACAATTGCTGCGTATTTTCTGTAATTATTACATGTTTATTGGCCTATGATGTTTTAAATTGCCAACTGAAATGACGAATATTTAAAGTGTTAAATATGAAAGAAGTTGATATTACTTATCCCAAATTTTATTAAATTGCCTATAATATTCCCGCTTAGTGTCTCACTCAATTATACTAAATTGACTTCTAGTACATGTTGTTTTCATACTCATGCTACACTTGTTGTGCATTTTTATTGCACAGGTACTTTCACAGCGATGTGGCCAGTTTGGAGACTTAGGTGAGCTGCATCGTCCGGAGGCGACCGGTATCCGACAGAGTCTCCCTCATATTGTATTTATTTTCATTTTAAATTCCTTGTCCAATTTGTATTTCGGACAAGCTTTGTAGTATTTGTGAAATTCTTAGAATTTGCTCATGCACTTGCGACACCGGGTTCTAGGACATGTTGGGATGTATTTTATTAAACTGAATCTTTATCTATTGTATTTGCTTAGCGGATTTTATTCACTTGTCATGTAGCGAAATGAAAAGTAAAGATTTCAAAAATGCTAAAACAGGAAATTTAACTTAACCATTTAATGATTGGCTTGCCTGACAGTGGTGTCCGGCGCCATCACGGCCTTATGGATTTTGAGTCGTGACAACTTGGTATCAGAGCACTAGGTTCACTTAGGTTTCACGTGTCATGATCAAGTCTAGTAGAGTCTTGCGGATCCGTACGGAGACGTTTGTACTTATCTTCGAGAGGCTACAGGGATGTTAGGAGTACTTCCCTTCTTGATTCCTCATCGTGCGATTGGATTCCTTTAAGTCTTATGCCTATATTTCTTCCTACTCAATCTTACGCGTCGCGAAGCGCTTGCTATGAATCAGGAATTTGAGGAATTGAAATGGTGCTACGGATGGTTGCGTGATGTTTTCCATGCATAATTGGTTGGGGCTGTTGTCGTTGCCCTGCAGAAGGATAATATGTTGTTTCAGCTTAGTAGCTGTGTTTCCGAGAGACTTGAGGCCATGCTCAGGTAGTTGTGATGCTTACGGTTGGTTATCGCACGATGTAGGTGTGATGGTAGGATGCTTGCCCATATGTAGGGGCTATGATTGACTTGAATGGAGATCTTCTCAGAGCGTGATTTTGAGATTTCAGCATTTTAATTTCGGCGGAGGAAGAGCAATTGAACTATAAATGGTCAGGTTTTGGATTGATAAAGTAGTAAGACTTGGTGTTATCAAGCGAGGTGGAGTTTTCATTTGTGACGTGGTATCGCTGTTTTGATCTGATAGAATGTGTTAAGTTCGTCGGTGTTATGGTTTCTTCGGTTGCATTGGATCAGAGTATTGTGAAGTAGTATAGAAGAAGCGATTGTCAGAGGTCGTGGTGTGCGGTGGATCAGTATGGAATAAGTATTTCTAATGAAGGCAGGTCCAGAAAGATGATCATCGGAGAGTTTTGAAGTTATGGTGATCTACTGGTTTAAGTGCTACAGGGAATGATATTGAAATGAGGCAATAATTGGGCAGCATACAATGAAGGAAGATATGTGAGAAGTGCTAGGCAGTGGTTCCATTTCTTAGAGGCCAGGTGTAAGAAAAGGAAGTCAAGTAGTTGCTCGCACGAATGAGTTGAGCTAAAGTGGGAGAGCGGCAGCATAATGATGAATTCGAAAATATTGTAGCGCATTTCGTAGATGTCCATGAGGAGCGGACGGACTGGTAGGTGGGTTATCTCATGTGAGCAGGGCAGCGGTCGTGCGGTTTGACAAGTTTCTGCGAGGAATTCTAGAGGCTATTTGGTAAGAGGCCGAATATGTGAATGATGCTACAGAATTTGAGTATTCATGGAATGCTAACAGGAGAATTTATAAGAATTTGACGAGTTGGTTGAGCAAGGTCATGTCAGCAATGAAGAAAGAATTTCGGTGGGTTCTAGAGTGGTGCAAGGAGTAGCTTCAGGCTAAGTGGGAGAGTTTCACCGCCTGCAATTGGGATTGCACGATTATCTTCTCGTGGGGTTGCGGATTATCAACGTAATGGCAAGTTATTACAGTTAAGGAATAAAGTGGTAATTGAGCATGTGATTTGATAAATATGTGCAAACGTTGGTCCTAGTGGACCAGGATTAGGTTTTGGGAGATTCAGAATTTATGCTTAAGTCATAGGCGAGTTGTAAGGATAGTGACTCAGTCATGTGCTTCATTGAAAGGGTGTTCATGTGCTAGAAGAGCCTTGGAGTTGATTGTATTCGGGGCCAGCCAAAGTGTGTAACTTTCAATAATGGACCTAATGAATTGAAAGGTTAAGGATGCGGTGCTTAAGGGTTTCATGTCCGCAGTGTGGCTAAGAGTCGGGCCTTGCAACGGATTGCAAAAGGAGGCCCGGAATGTTCCATGATGTTTTTGGTTTGCAGTTTAGTATTGGAGGAATGAGAATAATAAACCCCAGATTTGGAGAAGGATTACCAGGATGGGTATATCAGTCGAAGATGTGAATGTGCACTAGGAGGGTGTGAGTCAGTTTGTGGGATCGAGACAGCATGGTCTCATGAATCAAGGCCACTCGGGATGAGTGAGGATTGAGTTCTTTATGTGATGAATGGGGTTACTATTATTTCTTAGGCAATTAAAGATAAGTAAAAGAAGATAGATTGATTAGCCATGGTTGAAATGGCGCATGTAAGATAGTGATCAGTTCCTTCAATGTGATTGATTTATGCAGGTGGTTTGTGCCGGTGTGTGCGGAGCTTGTCGGCCGCCGTAATGGATTTTATTTGGAAGCATTCAAGTATTATGGCCGTCAGGTGTAGGCTGATTCCCATAAAGATTAAGGTGATATAGGCTATCCCTTAAGGATTTGCGTGCATTGTGAATGTGAGAATTTGCTCGTGTGTTGTGATGATTCTCTTGAGTTGAGGTAAGTAAAAGGTTTCTATGTGATGAAATATTCACCATATTAGTGGTTCAGGAGTTAAGACGAGATTCATGTGCGAATGCACATTGGCATGTTAGGTGCAGTAAATAGCATGTAACTGGGAGTGAGAACCGATATTTCGGTTCGGTGTTAACAAGGATGTCATGAGCTCGGGTGAGCAAGAAGAAGGGATTTGAATGTCTAGAGTAAGCTAGTGTTATCTCCAGTGTCACCTGAGATCGGTGTTTGGTGATAGAGGCTTGCACCCTGGTTATGGGTTCTTAATTTGTTTTACAACGTTAGTGTGGCCGGTGGTATGGACGTGCAAACTTGTTACCTGGTGTGGAAGGTCGTGGGATCGTGACCACGGGAAGATTATATAAGTGTGACATGTAGTCACCTGATTGATTGAAGATTTAGACCAAGTATAAGGAAGTGCAATATTGCTTATTTGAGAATTTATGCATGTAGGGCGTTCGGTTCAGTTGTTTGTGGATTGTGGGGTGATTGTCCTGGTAATGATGGTTATTCTTGCGTGTTATGAAAGGAAGTGGGTTATTATGGACCCAAGAAAGCTATCAGTCTAGTGCAGTACGAGTTGAATCGGCTTGAGGGTTGTGAATGATTTCAAACATAGTTATGGACTCCATGTGAGTCAGGTGTGTTCATTTCAGTATGGCACTTCTCGAGGAGGGGTGTTGGGATATCGGATGTTGTCCCGTCTTTGTCCAATTCATGTAATGTTATGTTGTGCCGTGTGAGTTGTGAAATGGCTTAATAATTTTCTATGTGTTGAGTTTCCGCGTACTGATGATGTTATGTGAGCAGGAGAGCTCTTGGGATTCAGAGTATATATATCGCACCTCAATTGTGCTCGAGTTTTGTAGTGTATGGCTCTATCAGTCTCCCCATGATGGTATTATGCACTTAGCGTGCTTGTGATCGATATTCAGTATTTTGTGATAATGATCAATTAGCTCCGTGTATATCTCCTTATGTGAATTTTATGATGAGATCGGGTGGTACGCCGCCACGGGTATGTTATTTGGATCGGGTTGTGCGCCGCAATAGTGTGATGTTGAGTACGGTTCCTATAATTATTCTTCTTGTGTCTTACTTCCTATATTCTGAGGAAAATTCATATTAGTTGCGTGAGTTGAGTAGTCCCTTCCTGAGTCATTTCCGCACGTATCATGTACGAGTTGTGGCCTATTGGCGCATTGTGGCATTGTGTGAGACTGCTAGTCATGTTTGGGGTGATTGGTTGTCTAAGTATCTCCTACTGGGTGTGACGAGAATATTGGATCAGGGATCAGTGCGATAAGATTTTGTGAGGTGTCGTAAAGAATAAGTACCAGTATTTGGTTAGTAATGAAGTGATGATTTTAGGCAAAGAGGAGAGATTCAATGCTTGGTTAACTCTGTAGTTGGTTAGAAATTTCTGCATATCTCCTCCGTTGTGGTGGTATCGTCGGCGTTATAGCATGGTGTATATTATATCAAAAGGTGCATCGGGGCATCAGACTCATGGAATATTGGCTATTAAGGTTCAGAGAATGTAATTATGGTTAGGTGAATTATGCGGTGCATGGTGCTAATTCAGCAAAGGTATGCAGTCGTGTTCTGCTACCTCGTGTGGTAGTTGATACGGTGTGCATATATTGGGAACAAGCTTGGTAGAGAATTTCAAGTGTTGGAACTGAGTTCTGAGCTTATTATATGGATAAAAGAGAATATCTTCAGATTTGATCCAGCTAAGCTAATGTGCTCAACTGGGTTGTGGAGCACGGGCAGGTGCTCGAGGTGTTAAACAACGATTTCAGATAACTCCAGAGCAGTCCTTAGCACGTTCGAGGACGAACATATGTTTAAGTGGGAGAGAATGTAACGATCCGACCGGTCGTTTTGAGCTCTAGCGCGTCGTTCAGTGGTTTGAAGTCATGAGCAGCTTTGTTTCAGGTATTATGACTTGTAGGTGTGGTCGGAATTGAATTTTGGGAAGTTCGGAGTCAAATTGGAAAGAAAATTCTCATTTCGGAAGCCTTAAGTTGGAAGAATCAACTAATATTGGAATTTTGTTCTAGCAGGTTCGTATGATGATTTCGGACTTGGGCGTATGTTCGAATCGGGTTTTGGATAACCCGAGAGCGTTTCGGCGTATATTGTGGAAGTTAGTATTTTAGGAGGAATTTCATAAGTCTGGTTTGAAGTGCATTTAAGTGATATTGATGTCTGTTTGGGATTCCAAGTCTAGGAATAGCTCCGTATGGTGATTCTGGAGTTGGGAGCGCGATCGGAAGTGAATTCAGGAGTCCGTAGGTCAATTTGAAGTCATTTGGCTAAAGATAGTGTGACAACCCGACAGGTCGTTTCGGGAATTTAAGCTATGTTCGGTAGTGTAGAGTCATAAACAGCTTTACATTGTGTATATCGACCTACGTGCGTGGTTAGATTCAGTTACCGGGTAATTCGGAGTCGAAATGGGAGAAAATTTTTAGTTTTGGAAGCTTAAGTGATGAAAGTTGACCGGAGGTTTGACTTTTGTGTAAACAACCTCGGAATAAGTTTTGGTTAACGCCAACAGCTTCGCGTGATGATTTTGGACTTAGGCGTGCGTCCGGAATCAGATTTGGAGGTCCGTAGAGTAATTTGAGGTCATTCGGGTGGAAATTAGAATTTCGGCGATTCCGGTCGATAGGTGAAATTTTAATATCGGGCTCGAAATGGATTTCCGGGAGTGGCTGTAGGACCCTTGTGTCATTTGGGACTTGTCTGCAAATTTTCACGTCGTTCCGGGTTGATTTGATAGGTTTTGGAACGAGTTTGGATATTCGAAGTTTTGAAAGTTATAAGTTTGATTTCTGGTTTGATTCGGTGTTTCGGGCGATGTTTTGGGTGTTCTGAGGGTCCGACTGAGTTCGTGTGATGATATGTGACCTACTGGTGTAATTGGTTAAGGTCCTGAGGGGCTCGGGATGATTTAAGATGGTTAACGGGAAGTTTAAAGTTTGGAAAAGGCAGTTGTTGCTGTTGTTCTTATATGGCCGCACCTGCGGATGGGGAACTGCAGGTGCGAGTCTCGCAGATGCGGAAATAGTGCGCAGGTGCGAGCTGGGGTGGACTGGTCAGCCTTCGCAGGTGCGGATATTTGGAGCGCAGGTGCGGTCCCGCGGGGGCGATCTTTGGGGCGCAGGTGCGGACTGGAGCACAGGTGCGGTTAGAGTTTCGCACCTGCGAGTTAGTCGCAGGTGCGGAAGTCCTGGCAGATTCATAATAACGAGGGTTAGCCATTTTCTTCATATTTTAAACTTTGGACTTCGGTTTGGAGGGTGATTTTTGGGGATTTTCAAGATAATCGAATGGGTAAGTGTTCTTCCACCATAATTAATTATCTTTCATGAATTAGTTTTTGTTTTCATCATTTAATTTGTGCTTTGGATTGAAGAAACTTGGGTTTTTGAAAGAAAATTCTAAATTGAAAATTCATGATTTGAATGACCAATTGTCATCGGATTTGGATAAATTTAGTATGAGTGAACTCGTATCGGAATGGGTAATCGGAATTGGTAAAATTTATCGAGTTCCGAGGTGCGGGCCCAGGGATCGACTTTTTTGGTCGATTTTTATAACTTAGTAAAGATTGAAACTTTATCATTTTGAATAGTCCCTTACATGTTTTATGTTCATTTTGAAGTTGTTTTAGTTGATTTGAGCCGTCCGGAGGTCTTCCCGCCCGAGAAGTTCATTTTCAAGTACCGGTTGTCATCTTTGAGCTAAGTATCTTGCCTAACCTTGTGTGAGAGAACTACTCCTTAAAATATGAGTCTTCTATGCTGATTGTAGCGGTGTACGTGAGGTGACGAGTGCGTACTCGGACTTATTTGCAAATAGGTTGGCCTTTTAGGATTCTTAGGTTCCTATATCTCCGGCGTATGAAGTGGTAACTGTTATGGTTGAGTTTCTGATTACTAGTTTCATCCTCCTCTGGTTGAATTAGATTTCCTTGACTTCGATTCCTCTTTGTTGATTATTTGATCTTAATTTGACTTAGCTGAATATTTTCCCTCTTCTATCACTATGCTAAAATTTCTTCACAAACTGCCTAATTGATTAGAATTAGTATCATCGAGTTGTATAATTGTTTAACAGGCATTGGAATATCTATAGTTTGGTGTCAAGCAATGCCCGTTAGTCGTACATGATGATTTACATGATTCACCTTAAATGTTACTTTGGTATAGTTGGCCATCAATCATATTGGCGGTGCTTCCTTGGTGCCTCTCAATATTGAATATTTGCTTAAGCTGAGTTTATTCCGTGAAACAAACTGTTAGGTGGGATTGGTTATAGTTGTTTCCCTTGCCGGGATGATTGGTTCTCTATTTATTGACTTGAGTATTGTGAATTGTTGCTATAATTGTTAGGTTTTCTCCTCGTTACATTGCTTCATTGATACTTGGTTTCTCCCTTAAGTGACTTCTGCTTATGAGTGAGTTTTGCCACTATTTTGATTGAAGTTCTCGTGTTGAACTTATCGTCGCACCTTGCATTAGTCTTTTGTTCACTGTGTTCTGGTTGTTTTCTCTCTGTGTATTACACTGTATTGCGTTGCATATTTATATTGGGACTGCGGGTTATGACCTGAGACTTTCCCTTGCATTGCGTTGCATATTTACATTGGGCATGCGGGCTATGACCTGAGACTTTCCCTTGCATTGCATTGCATATTTACATAGGGACTGAGACTATGACCTGAGACTTTCCATTGCACCGCATTGCATATTTACATTGGGACTGCGGGCCGAGACCTGAGACTTTCCCCTGCATTACATTGCATATTTACATTGGGACTGCGGGTCGAGACCTGAGACTTTCCCCTGCATTGCATTGCATGATTATCTATTGAGTTACGGACTGAGTTCCGGTGGTTTATCATTGAGGAGATTTGGATTGAAAACTATACATGAATGCACATATACTTATATTGAAATGTATAGCTGAAAGGCAATTATCTCCGAGAAAAGTAGTTACGAAGAACTCCTATTTTGAAAGTATATTTGAACAAATGATATTTGAAAGAACAGTATTTGAAAAAGTATATTTGAATAAACAATATTTGAAGGAGCAGTATTTTGGGCAAGTATATTTGAATAAAGGATATCTGAAGGAGCAGTATTTAGAAAAGTACATTTGAACAAATGATATTTGAATGAGCAGTATTGGGAGAGTATTTTAATACAACGTATTTTGAGGGAACTATGTTCTAACGAATTCTTTTATAAAAATATATACATATACATTCAGAAAAAGTATGCTTCAAAGAAGATTTTTTTTCTGTATCTTGAAAAGGTTGTATTTTCAAAGGTTTTCGATATAAACTCACTTTTTAAAGGTTTTACTCGAGGATTTGACTGGTTTGGATTGAGCCTACTTGCTACTGCTTGATGTGAGTAAATTGATGCAGTGCTGAGTTTGAGTGTTTATGGTATTGTGATTTCCGAATTGGGCTTGCGTGCTGTCCTTTACTCTTTGTGTATTTCTGTCATGCTATTGCGTTGCTTTAATTACTGCGCTTCCTTCCGCTTATTATTTTCCTGCCGTTAATTATATTCGAAGATTTTAGATAAATATTTTGTTTCGGTCATTACTGCTATGTCTTTTATCTATTAGACCAGTGGGTGTTCGGACTAGTCCTCGTCACTACTTCACCGAGGTTAGTCTTGATACTTACTGGGCATCGCTGTGGTGTGCTCATACTACACTTCTGCATATTTTTGTGTGCAGCTTCAGGTTATGGTTGTTGGTAGCTGCGCAGATCGTTACTGAGGAGACTCAAGGTAACCTGTTGCTGTGTTCACAGGCTTCAGAGTCATCTTCCTGTTTTATTTCCATTCAATTGTACTTACTTATTCCTAGACAGTTGTACTTAGATTTGATAGAAAGATTTCGTAGAGCTTATGACTTGTACTACCGGTTTTGGGAAAGTTGTACATTCTGTTGAGATTTTATATCGAGATTACTAGCCTTCTTTTATTATTGTTGTTATTCAGTAACTGTTAGGCTTACCTAGTCCCTAAGACTAGGTGCCATCACAATACCCAACAGAGGGAAATTTGGGTCGTGACAAATAGAAATTTGAAGGTTTTTGAGAAATCCGGCTGGAAGTGGAAATTTTGATATCGGGGTCAGAATGTGATTCCGGAAGTTGGACCAGGTCTGTAAGGTCGAATATGACTTGCGTGCAAAATTTGGGGTCAATCGGACGTGATTTGATAGGTTTCGGCATCGGATGTAGAAGTTGAATTTTCTAAGTTCCTAAGGATTGAATTGGAGAGCGATTCGTTGTTTCGATGTTATTTGATGTGATTTGAGGCCTCGAGCAAGTCCGTATTATGTTTTGGAACAGGTTGGTGTAATTGAACAGGATCCGGGGGGTCTCGGGTGGATTCCGGGTGGTTAACGGATCAAAATTTGAAGTTGGAGAAAAGTTGAGGTTGCTGTCATCTGGTGTGACCGTACCTGCGAGGCTTTGGCCGCATGTACAAGGTTTGCTGGCTTGGCTGGAAGCCGCAGGTGCGGGCTCAGCACACCTGCGGGAGCGCAGGTGCGAGATGTGGACCGTAGGTGCGGAAAAGGGACCTGGTCAGATTGTTTAAAAACGGGAAATTTGGTCATTTCTCTCATTTGGTGTGGCGATTTTAGGGAGCTTCAAGGGGATATTTTCTTCAAGGATCACAAGGTAAATTATTCCAACTCATTTCAAGTTAAATACATGGTTTAGGTTCGGATTTAACTGTGGGAATTTGTGGAAAATTATGGAATTTGGAAGAAAATCTAGAATTTGGAATTTTGGACTTTTACCATGATTTTGAGCATGAAAATTTGAGTAAATTATGTATTTTAGTTAGTAAAGTTATGGGTAGAATTTATCTTCGAGAAATTTCTGAATACGGGCACGTGGGTTTGAGGGCATTTTGGTCAATTCTTCGGGCGGAGTTGGAAATTTATATAACTTGAATTGTTATTGGTATTAGAGTGAATTTTCATTGGTTTGCCCGTTATTTGGCTAGTTTTGGGATGTTGTGCATCAATTGGAGTCGTCGGAAGGGCTTGGAAGCCGGTTATGGAATTTCGGAGTGAGGTAAGTCTCCTTTCTAACTTTGTGAGGGGGAATTTTCCCCATAGATGAACTAATTAATTAAGTGATACTATTTGCGGGGGCTACGTACATACGAGGTTATGCGAGTCCGTGCGTAGCTACTATTATGCTTGTGTCCGAATAGTCTAGGACCCACTAGCATGTCTTACATGGTATACTTGTGACCTTGCTAATAATATTAGACTGTTAATGTTATCAAATTAGTAATTGATTACCTAAGGAGGTTAGAGTTTACTTTTCTTGAACATTTAGAAAGAGAATTTATTCTTCCGTGAATAATTGTGTTCTGGGTAAAGTTCTGATATTTAAACATTATCAAACTTGGCAAATGAATTTCCAGACAAGGGTTTAATACTATTTTTGTGTCCCTTAAAAGAAAATTTCACCACTTTCTTGAGTAACTGCTTTTCTGATAAAAATGTGAACTTAATGTGTGAATATGTGTATTCATGAGTACCTGAGTCACATGTATGATTCGCGAGCAGGGTAACTCCATTGTTATATATGACTGCGTCGCATGTATGATTCGCAAGCGGGGACCGTGTCGCATGTACGATTCGCGAGCGGGGGTAATAGATGCATCTATGGTTCGAGCCGTTCGACCCTTCGGCAGTGCACATTTTATTATTGTTGGTATGTGCCGTTCAATCCTCGGCTTTTCTTGCACATGATAATTGCTGCGTATTTTCTATAATTATTATATGTTTATTGGCCTATGAAGTTTAAATTGCCAACTGAAATGAAGAAGATTTAAAGTGTTAAATGTGAAAGAAGTTGATATTACTTATCCCAAATTTTATTAAATTGCCTATAATATTCCCGCTTAGTGTCTCACTCGATTATACTAAATTGACTTCTAGCAAGTGTCTACTTCGACCCCTCGTCACTACCTCTCTGAGGTTAAGCGGGATACTTACTGGGTACACGTTATTTTCGTACTCATGCTACACTTGTTGCGCATTTTTATTGCACAGGTACTTTCACAGAGATATGGCCGGCTTGGAGACTTAGGTGAGCTGCATCGTCCGGAGGCGACCCGCAGCCGACAGAGTCTCCCTCATATTGTATTTATTTTCATTTTAAAGTCCTTGTCCAATTTATATTTCGGACAAGCTTTGTAGTATTTGTGAAATTCTTAGAATTTGCTCATGCGCTTGCGACACCGGGTTCTGGGACGTGTTGGGATGTATTTTATTAAATTGGAATGTTTATCTAGTGTATTTGTTTAGCGGATTTTGTTCACTTGTCATGTAGCGAAATGAAAAGTAACGATTTCAAAAATGCTAAAACAAGAAATTTAACTTAACCATTTACTGATTGGTTTGCCTGACAGTGGTGTCCGGTACCATCGCGACCTTATGGACTTTGGGTCGTGACACTGTTGAATAACACGTTCATAGGAATCATTAATGAGGGCAGCTCAACGGAACTGGTGGCTTAAAACTAAACTATACTAAAAGACCCTGAAATTTCTTTCATAATATCCATATAATATTGAACAAAAAAAGTGGTGACAGAATAACGTATAATATGTGGGTAAGGCGTAAGTCATATGGTATTGAACTCCCTATAAAAAAAATATAGCATTAAATAAAAATGGTAAAAGGATTGAGCCTATTATCGATCGTATTTTGAACCTTACGGTAATTGTCTCTGGAATTTCTTAAAAAAATGAGACACAAAAGAACTTGATTACTGATATGGGGATCTATCAAATGCGACAAAAAGGAATAGCTAATGTAGATAATTTGATTTTAAATTAGAAAGTAAAATAGTAAGAAATATGAAAAAAAGAAAGAAAAATAGAATTGATGAGAAGATAAATATATTATTTAATTTAGTGAGAGAAAGATTTATGTTATTAACTCATTCAATCCTACATCTACCAAATTTAAATAAATAGTAAAATATTTTATCAATAATTATATAAATATAAATTACATATATTATATAACGATATAGTAGTACTTTATATTTTTGGGGCCTTAAATATTTGGGCCTAAGGCAAGACCTTCACTTGCCTTACCCTAAAGCCGCCCTTGAAAAGAACATTATCGGCAGAAGTAATCAACAAACGAAACAATCTTGAGAGCAATTGGGGTAAATGAAATCATGTAAGTCTTTATATTTCTAGCTTTTGTATGTATTAAACTGAGTTTTTTTTACTAAAATAGTCTCATATCTTTGAGAGTAGATGTAACTTTGTCCTTTAACTATTTCCCTGATAATCTTTAATCTCTTAAGTTTGCTAAAGTGGAGCGCCTTTAGGTCCCACTAACAAAATTTAATTAACTCTTGTAAAAACTGACAGTGATTTCATGAGCATCTCACGTGACCAGTAAAAAGAAAATGAAAGACAAGCAATAAACATAAACCTATTTTCTTATTCCTCATCCAAATCAGCCGGTTAGAACCTTATTACAATGAAGAAAAACTTCATTAAGTGGAGAATCAAAAAGAAAATTGAAGTATCCAAGAAACCCTATTCAGTCGAAGCAACAACACGGATTAAATTGAGATGGCAGCCGAATTTTGATGATACCATGGCATGACAATTGACAATGCCATTGAAGACGTTGTGATACGCCATTGATGAATATTTATTGTTCGAATTTTGTGTGTATTTTCTTTGTGTTTATTGACGTGTAAGATTGTTACACTAATTTTGTGTGCAATCAGGCTTTCCTTTTTCAAAATTTTCTTTGATTTAAAAATTCCACATCCCATATATGGATTTTAGTACCGCCGTCCAGATTCTATGACAATATTTTGTTTGTGTAGAGATAAGTTGAAGTAGAGCCTTGGTATGATTATAGATGAACAACATAAATTGTTCTTAAAATTTTCTTGTCTTTTCCTTTAATCCAAGCTTTTCCTCATATGTGTAGGGTGAATGGTGACTATGGAATTGAAAATATCGGGAATGAGTTTAGTTGTTTCACTGCTTGGCTTTTAATAAGAATTACGTGATTGGCATGTGGTATAGTGAGTCACAGTTAGTTTTTAACTAAATTTTGTTTGTAGGATTAAAGGTGATCCACTTTAGCAAATTTAAAGGAATAGTTAAAGGAAAAAGTTAGACCTACTCTCGAAAGATAGGGGACAATTTTGACTAAAAACTCTATTAAACCAAAAAATAAAAATATATTCATGTACTTTTTCCCGTATGTTATATTATAGCGAAAATGACCAAATATACCCATTACTTTCATATGTTGTCTGAATTTAACCTTCCTAATACTATCGGGTCAAATTTATCCCTATCGTTATACTACTGGACAAATTTATTCTTACAATCAACAAACTTTTAAAAATATACCTTGATCTGTTAAGTAATCTAAAATCTCCCAAATTTCTTTTATTTAAATCACTTGTTGTTATTCTTGGTCTATTATTTTAATTTTAAAAATTACTATTGATGTGAGTGCTAAAGTTACTAGACTAACAAATTATTCATAATTTTTTTTTATTACCAATACACCATTTCTCTTTTTGTAATAAATAAAATTGGTTAAATTTTTATTTATCTTTCAATCATATACACATCGTAGTATTTTGTGGGTCTATTTATTGTGTATTATATGCAGTTGATCATCATGTATGTACATGTACATTCAAATATATTTTGGCATTGCCTGTTTAGTATAGAGTTCGATCGACTAACTTAAGAGTGCAAAATGTGTAGGCATTTAATTAAAGCAACGTTGAATTAGACAATGGAAAGTCTCTGAGGAACTTTAACTTCTATCATTAATACTTGCAAAATCTCCATACATTCGGTGCAACAAATTCATTAAAATTGGAATGTTGTAAATACTTTTAGAATTTAGAAAAGCTACTTAATTTAGATTTTTCAATTTAGTATACTTTGTTTATTTGGTTGTATTATTAAATATTTTTTTCTCTTATTTTTTATCTCTAATTCAGAAAGCAGGTAAATGCCAATTAATAGTGGACCAAGAAAATAACAAGTGATTTAAATAAAGGAATTTGGGAGATTTTGGATTATTTAACAGATTAATGGGTATTCTTAAAAGTTTGCTGATTGTAGAGAAAATTTGGCTCGATAGTATAACGGTAGGGATAAATTTGACCCGATAATATAATGGAGGTTAAATGTAGACAATATATAAAAATAAAGGGGTATATTTGGCCATTTTCCCTATATTATATGTAATTTCGATGTCCTTTTATGATTAATCTTCCTTTTTTCTATGTCAAGCTCAAGCATGCCTTATATTCTTGAAAATTTTCTCTATATATGAGGGAGATTAAAAAAGCCCAGGAATAAAAATGCGAAAATGTATAAAATATCCAGATTTAAGTCATATACAGTACGAAGATTTCACAAATAATACAAGTCACAATTTTATATAAAATATTATAAATTTATTTATTTATTACTCCGTAATACTATCACATATTTTCTTAAAATAAATATTTGACATACTTATTCTTCGATTAAGCAATAAAATTAAGGAGGAGGACATGAGAGCTCACCCGATCAATAACCAAATCAGTAGGCAGCTGACACACTATTTATAATTCAAAAGAGTTGTAATGTTTTTCGGTTCCCTTCTCTGGTTCATTATTGCATTCTATTACCATATCGAGTTGTAATAAACATAAAATGAAACGGATAGAACATTAAGATTATCAGGCTAAATATGCATGTTTTATTTAGATTCAGTTTTGTTTTTCAAATGACATCTATTCAAGTTATTCTAGATAGAATATTATTATTGTAACTTAACTAATTATATTTTAACTTAATAATTGAACTGTAATATAAAATGAGAGCAAAATAGAACGATATACTAATAGAAATAAGATATATAGGAGGAGAATGTAGATGTCATCTAATATAGGATGCATGAAATGTTACAAATATTAGGATGTCTAGGAATATTCAATGAACATCCACTTTAATTATCACAGCCCAAAATACAATAGTCATGATGACACCTAACCCAACCCGCTAGGTCACTCAATTAACCATAAACACAACTCTATTTAAATAAAAGTGATCAACAAATGATATATCTAGATTCCATACAATATCCCAAGGACTGGTAGTACAACTCATGAGTTTCTAGACTTAGAATTTACAAAAGTTGGTACGAAATAAATTCGTCATCTGTTCGAAGTCTACATAAACAAATTAGCAAAATATAAAGCTACCAAGGACAAGTGACAACTATATCTGGAGTGCAGGTACATCTTCAGTACCATCTCCCACCTTACACAACAATTCCAACTCCAAAATCTTCACGCAATGTGCAGAAGTGCAGTATGAGTACAACCTACCCCATGTACCCAGTGACTATACTCATTCATATAACATGTGCAGAAGACTAGCAATAAAGCAATACTAAAATATAACATAGAAGAGAACAAGATCAAGTATGCGAGGCAGTAAAAGAATCACTAGAGGTAATCACGGTAGTAAATTCATAATTTTCATAGTGTGAGAAATGTACTCAAGATATCAAATCGGTAGTAAATTCATAACTTTCATAGTGTGAGAAAATGTACTCAAGATATCAAAGCGAATGTCACGGTAACACCCTTCGTACATTTATCTCATCATCACAGGATATATGAATGTAAGTAAAATCAATTGGCACGACAACACCCTTCGTGCATTTATCTCTTCCTCACCGAGCATTCATATAACAGTACTAACCAGGTGAAAGAAAAGCCAATAACAATAATGATAAATTGGTAAATACACAAGTAGCAATACAAACAATGTGATGCATATGGGTAACAATAATAGACTAGTTAGGAGGCATATAAGTAATGATAGCATTTAGGATAGAAGAACATAAATATCACTAACTAACATGGTAGAAGGCATAGATATAGATGTAACAAACATGAAGGAAAGCATGATCTTTATAAGTTAAACGAATAGAAGGCATGAATAACTAACATAGTAGAAGGCTTATATGAAAGTGCAACAAATCATAAATGACCTAGGTATAGATACAACAAACAAGAAGGAAAGCATGATATTTGCAAGTTAAACAGATAGAAGGCATGTGCAACATAACAATTGTTGATACCCAATTTTCCCCTAAATTATCTTTAAATTTGCATATATACCTTCCAAAATCACTTTTTATAATAATTGGTATTTTTCCATAATTTTTCATATTTTATTAATTTTTTTTAATTTATTCAGTACTTTATATCCAATAATTATTCGCAAATTACATTATAAATAATTTCAAAATATTTCCTAGCTCAATATATCATTTTTATCCTATTAGGATTTATTTATTTCACAAATTAGTCAATTTGGCATTATTTGGCCATAATTACATCAATTTTGCGATTATAGCCTAATTAAACATTTTATACAATTTTAATTCAATAGTTAGCCATTTTATATTTCTAAATATTAGTTAATTACCTTAATTTTAACTATTTATCATTAATTTCATTTTATGTATTTATTAGCTATTTTTTATTAATTATGTATTTATTTAATTGGATTTAACAAATAGCCAATTTTGTTCTAATTTTAGCCTAATTAAATCTGTCCCCAACCCCAATTAAATTAACCCAATATCTAGGCCCAATCCATTATAATCACCCGACCCAACCTGTGTTTTAATCTGAACAGTTGATCAATTTTGATCAACGACTCAGATCATCCGTTACCTTAACCCTAAACGACCTACCCCAAACCCTCATTTCCCCCTCTCATTCTCTCGTTACACTTCGCCGTCCTCTCCTCTCAAACGCTCTCTGCTAGAACCGCCATGGTTCTCATCGGCCGTTGCCTTGCCGGTCTGTATGGTGGTCTCACCACTCTCCCAACCTCATGACTCTCCTTCCTACGCCGGGTATCACTGCCTTGAGGCCCTCAAAGGAACCAGAAGGCGGTTCAATCACCTCCCATGGTTTTTTAGCCGTTTTCTGGCCACCCATGGTCGTCCGAGTAAGATCCTGTTATTTCCTGCTAGAACCAATGGTTCTTAAGCCGTTTCTCCTTCTCTTTGGGTTGTCTCTATGAAACCCTAACTGTTAGCCCCTGATTTTCTTAGATCTGCAATAGATCAAGGCACGTTATGAGTTATTCTCTTGTTTCTTTAAAGGTTTTCCTATTTTCCCTAAAAATAACGCTTCATCTTCAACTAGGGTTTCTTAACCCCTTTCAAACACTTTCTTTTCTGATTTTTTTGTACTAAGCTATGATTCTCAGTACATTTTAAACGTTTGACTAAGTATTCTTTCTTTACTTGAGTTATTCTGTTAAAACCCCAATTTCTTAGGGTCCTGAGTTCGTCTTGGTTGCTATGTTTAATCGATCTGTGTGTTCCTCGTAAACATCCCATGACTCTGTGATTTTACTTATGTTTGCTTGTTAGAGTTTTTGTATTCGATTAATCCTGTCTATATCATGCTCTGTACGAAACCTTAACTCATATTTGATATTGTTCTTCTTGTGATCCTGATTCTAGTTTATTACCTGCTCATTCTCATAAAGTTATGATGATTCAGTGTTATCTTCTCTATTTCTTTAGAACTGTGATATTTTCCTTAAAATTGTGGTTCTGTGAATTTCCCTTAGGGTTCTTTACTGATTTTTGCATATTTGTGTGACATTTTCCTTATTTGATAATTGATCCCCTGAGATTTTGAGGAATCTCTTACTGATTTTCAGAATTATTTTCTACCTTATGTATGTTGTCAATTAATTATATATTTTCCTTAATTAACATGTTTTGTACCTAGCCCTAATCACATGCCCTGTTCTTTACTACTCTTTGTACGAGTGAAATCAGTCTTTCAAATTAGTTCTGTTTCCTTTTTTACTACTGTGGCATCCGTTTGAACTATGAGTCCTTAATTGTGGGGAGTACTTGTATTGATTGGATCCTAATTGTGTTTACTTCTATAATTATACACTTTACTTGATTCCTTACCTTATTTTGCCACTACTTGTTACCGTTTGGGTGTGATTCCTTAACTAAAGGAATTCTGTATACTAAATTGATTCTAATTGATGTTTATTTCTATAATTGTTGTTGAGCTATTATTTTTACCTTATTCCTCTACCTTTTTTTGAAACTATATATACTCTATTCATTCATTAACACAAACACACGAACACATTGTTCAAAAAGCTATCTTTTACACAAAAACTCTATTCTGCTATCTCTAGTTACTTGCTCCTATTCTAAGTCATCCGGTTGTAAACCAAGGCTGAATACTCTTTGGTTCTTCACTCTGTGTTTGCTCTCTTCTATACCGGTATATCCTGATTTTAGTTTGAGTACCAAAAACAATATGTTTCTTTTTCTACTTCAATTCATCCTATTTCTAATATGTTTCTACTTATGGTTTTGCTGTGAAGTTTGTACTTAATCTGATTGCATTATTATGTACCCCCCTCCTCTAGACTCAGCATGCTTATAAGATGTTATTCCCCTTCTAGTATACCTCAAGGTGATTCTTCCTACTTATGTTTCTCTGATTATTGGCATGAACTTTCTGTGACCAAACAATTCATACCTTATGTTATGTAATTCTCAGTAATCCTGGAGTTTATGATATCTCCTTAATCCCTAGATATCCCCTAGCATATTTTGTACTTGAGTATTCCTGAAATTATGTACTTACCTATGTGCCCTATTTATCCCCAATTCCCCATTACCCATGTTTGGTGTTGCTGAACCTACTTTGGTTCTGTGCTCTTTGGCTATGTATGAACCTGTTTTGGGTGCTATGTCGGGGCTGTTGCTTATTACTCTACTCTCTTTTTCAAAAGATGTTATGTCACATAACTCTGTAGTTCTTTACAAAATCTTTCAAACAAGTCTATTTCCAAACTGTTTTCCCTACTTAATCTTCTCAAACTATATCAAGCACCTTCACTATATTCTTAGACCCCTTAGGTTATGCCCCTTCTGTGTGAGCATTGCCTTGGGACCCTTGAGCTCCCTTTGAACTTTGACACACAAAAGTTGGCATTTCCGCACTGCACTTACTCTAACTTGGCTATGAAATCTAGGTGTGAGCACTGCCCGGGATCCTTTGAGGTCCTTAGGGAACTCTGACATACCCGAATTATGAGAAAGGTTGTGAAACAAGGCTTGGCATTGAGGATCTGAAAACTTGGGCCTATTATGAAGGCTTCCTATAGTTAACTTATTCTTTTTCTTATTTTGGTTATGTAATTCATATTCAGAGGCTTGTAATAATTTGTAAAAAACAATTCTGGGGTTGGATAGTGAAAATGGGTGGGGATATGCATGACGTAGTATAAAGGAGGGTAGAAATCATGTCTCTAGGCTTACTTTTCTCTATGCGCAATAGTAACCATGTTAGGTATAACATGCCAAGTATGCCATGCATTTAGATATCATGTTACTTAGGTTCATATATCTAATTTCTTTCAGCATGTCATCATTCATTGCCCTCACTTAGAAACCCTGTTTATAAGATAAACAATGGCAACAACAACTATTATGTGATTTTGTTCATATCAACGTGTTCTGGAAAATATAATCTAGAAATCCTGCCTTAGGATAAACGTGTTAACAAAACTGCAATCATGTCTTACCATACCTACGCACTTAGAGATCCTATTTTTATAGGTAAACCCATTAAAATTATCACCTATGTTGTTCCTGAAGTTGTGCATAAGGATGTGATTCTATATGCATTTAGAAATCCATGTTTAAGTTAAAATGCATCATGCTGCATTAGACCTCATTGTATTGGTAAAAAAGAGTTTCAATATGATAGTTCTTGATGACTCAGCCGGCTACGTGGACCAAGGAAAACATGACAGCTGGACATGAGTCTATGAAGAGATGCGGAGAAAAGAGGCACGACTCAATAAGCCTACGGGGTAATCAGGTATGAGAAACTCAACCTGATTGAGACAAGGAAGAGATACATTCAGAATAAATCCGGACAGAGCTACGGGCAGATTTAGAGATCTTCAATTAATGACCCACACGTTACACAACCTTCACGCAACAGTTACGGTTATACTTTGTAACGTTATATTAATTTAATAATTAGTCATTAATGTGTCATTATTTCAAAAGGTAGACGTTATATTAAGGAAATTCCTTATATAAGGGAATAAAATACCACTTGTAAAGACATCTGAACTACGAATATAATATACTTACTTTTCTGTGCATCATATTATTGTCTATTTACTTACTTCTTTTTACTTATCATTATTTCCTTGATTATCAGAAACCCGTGTTATTTCCTAAAAATAGCTTTAGTCAAAGGATCTAATTCTTTGGTTAAACAAATTGGTTCCGTTACGGGTAATCTAATAATCTTTTATTTTTCACACGATATCCTCTGAAATATGTCGAACTCAAACGACAATAACCAGCAAAGAAATGGGACCCCAGCAAAGAAATGGGACCCCATCACCTCCTTCATCCCCAAGAGGTTCAAGGGAACAATCCCAAGAAATATCCAACAACAAAAACAATAACAACGATAATGATCAAACGGTGGAACAAGATCAGGTGAAGCAAATGATTGCAGAATATGTGAGTTAAGCTATGAAAGAATTTGCAAGGGGGTTACCGGCAGCTTCACCTGTACCATTGATGCCACCTCCCAATAATACCATCACCATAGAAAATCCTCAGTCTGGGCTAATAAACTCGGCAAGGGGAGACACCCCTAATGAATCTCTCGAAGCGAGACCACGTATGACTAATAACTCTGAATTACAAAATTTACTACTAACCTTGCAGAAACAGGTGAAGGAACAAGACGATCGAATCGAGCAAATTCCTGGAGTACCACATGTTATCAAAGGCATTGATGTTGATAGATACTCTCAACAACCTTAGAAACCAAGCGAAGCACCCTTGCCTATACCCAAGAAGTTTAAAATGCCTGACGTTCCTAAGAATGACGGAACAACTGACCCACGCGATCGCATGACTGCTTTTACCACCGGAGTAAAGGGTAATGACTTAACAAAACAAGATATTGAATCAGTCCTAGTCAAAAAATTTGGAGAAACTCTTACCAAAGGAGCCCTAACCTGGTATTCTCTTCTCCCTGAAAATTCTATTGATTCTTTTGCTGAGCTTGCAGATTCTTTCATAAAAGCACACTCAGGTGCGCAAAAAGTCGAGAAAAGAAGGAGGACATATTTAAAATAAAGAAAGGAGACACGGAACTACTCCGTGAATTTATAGACAGGTTCCAGCGAGAAAGAATGCTACCACCAAGGGTGCTCGATAATGAGCAGCCATGGTATTTGCAAGTAATCTAAATGAAAAAAGCTCAGAAGCCACGAGGAGACTTAAGGAAAGCCTGAGGGAATTTCCAGCTACAATGTAGAATGATGTTTATAACAGGTACAGTACTAAACTTCGAATATAAGAAGATATCATTGCTCGTTCGAAAGATGAAGATCATACAAGATCCAGACGTTCCGAATCAGACAGGAGATCAGGTAAAAACAGGTACGATCCTTACTTGGGACCATCAGGACGTGAAACTCGACCCAGGTTCAAAAACACTAGGTCAGATTATAGACCACCAAGAAGAGATGCGATCTCATCCTCATCTAGATCCAGAAAGGATCGAGATGAATGACCTAGAGGTAATACACGAATTGGTCATCACACATTTAATGTAAGTACCCCTGAACTTGTTTTAATATTAAGAAATATGGGAGATAAGTCGGTGGCCCAAAGAAATGCGATCAAACCCAAATAAAAGGAATCTAGATTTTTGGTGTGAGTTCCATAATGATCATGGACACAGGACTGCAGATTGAAGATTTTTACAAGGTGAAATAGAACAATTATTGAAATAGGGCTATTTAACAGAATTGTTTAGTGATAAAGGTAAACAGGCATACATGAAGAACATGCAGGAGCCCCCCGAAGCCTCCATATCCAAAAACAATCGTCAACGTGATACACGGAGGAGAGGAAGTAAACAAAATAGTTTGAAAATTAGCCTCGAAGGTCACAATTACACACGGAAAGCGAGTTCGAGAAAATCCAGACGTAGATGATATAACTTTTGATGATGCAGATTTCGGCGGACTAATGCTCCCCCACAACGATGCTCTGGTAATATCCTTACTCATTCATGACACTGTTGATAAGAACTTGCATATATACCTTCAAAATCACTTTTATAATAATTGGTATTTTTCCATAATTTTCTATATTTTTATCAATTTATTTTCTAATTTATTCAGTACTTTACATCCAATAATTATTCATAAATTGCATTACAAATAATTTCAAAATATTCTTAGCTCAATATATCATTTTTAATCCTATTAGGATTTAGTTATTTCACAAATTAACCAATTTGGCATTTTTTGGCTGTAATTACAACAATTTTGCAATTATAGCCTAATTGTACATTTTATGCTATTTTAATTCAATAATCAATTGTTTTATATTTTAAATACTAGTTAATTACCTTAATTTCACCTATTTATCCTTCATTTCATTTTATGTAATTGTTAGCTATTTTTATTAATTATTTATCTATTTAATTGGGTATTTGACAATTAGCCCATTTCTATTTAAGTTATAGCCTAATTTGATCTGACCCCAACCCAATTGAAACCATCCCAAGACCCAATCGAAATAACCCAAGACCCCAGGCCCAATCCATTAAAATCATCCGACCCAATTCTATGTGTAATTTGATCAACGACCCAGATTCACTCTTACCATTAATAACCCTAAGACTACCCCCCCTCCCATCCTCATTTGCCCCCGTCTTACTTCTCTCACAATCCATCTGGTTCTCTCTAGGTTCTCTCAAGAACCTTCCATCTCCTCCGATGGACTCCGTTCATCTTCTCCGGTCACCTCCCTCGCCGGAAGCTATGTCCTATCACACTCTCCTAGCCTCTGCTTCACCCCACGCCAGTTTGATACTACCCTGAGGTCCTCAGGTGAACCTGGAGCGGTTCAACTCCCACGCATGGTCCTTCACGCCATTTTTCGGCCACCTCCGGGCGTTCGAGTAAGATATATGACTTTTGGGGTTTAAACTAATAATGTTCTTGAGGTTTTCTTATCTTTCTGGGTTCTCTTTGAAAACCTAACTCTTAAAACTCCCCGATTCTTTTAGATCTATGATAGATCTGTGTATACTTTAAGCTATTTCGTTGTTTTCTCAAAGATTTTAGATATTCTCTAAAAATGACTCTTCGTTTTTAACTAGGGTTTCATGACCCTGTTTTTAAATGATTTTCCAATGATTTCTCAGTATTATTTTAGGGTCTCTACTGTTTTTAGTGTTTTATTTAAGCTTCTCTCCTTTATCTGGCATGTTGTGATGAAATCCCTAATTTCTAGTCCTAAACCCTAAGTTCCTGACTTTGTCTTTGATATTGTTTGCATATGTATGAACTTTATGATTATCTAATGTTTTACCCTATGTTGTTTATCTATGTCTCTGATTCTTTCCTTGCTTTTCCGCTCACATTGTTGTTTACCCCATAAGTTCATGTGAATCCCTAATTTCATATGTTTTCACTACTAGGGTTTCTGACTTCTTGCCTGTTATTTATTCAATACATGTTAATCTCCTTTAATTGATGTTATTCCTGTTCGAATCCCCGATTCCCTGTAATTTTACTTTGTTAGGGTTCCTGATTTATTATTTGAATCCCTGATTCCTTGTGATTTGAAAAACTTTACTGATTTTTTATGGGATATTCTTACTGATTTCCAACCTTTAACTTATTTCTTACCTTGCATGGTTGATTTACAGTTAATTGATCCATGTTTCCTTAATTAAAATCTGATGAACCTAGTCTCAATTGCATACTTGTATTGGGTTGAAATTGTTTCCTTATATGGTATATGCATGGGAACTTTCCTTATTTGCTATTTGCTTTGCTATTTGCCTATTAGCCGTTTGAATTTAACCCCTTCAATCAAAGGATACTTTTGCTGATTTCACACTGTTTGAATATTCCTTAAGCTATATATGGCCCCTTTCCTTATTTGTCACTCACCATTTGAATAACTCCCTTAATTATGGGAGTACTTGGGCTGATTTCATTGGGATTGATACTAAGTTCCATAATTGTTAATTAATTCTGATTACCTTATTTTAACCCAGCTTTCAAAAAATATATATAAGTATGCTCTTCTCTCATTTTCAAAAAAAAAAGGACAGGAACTGATCTGTTCAACTCTCTCTCACACAAATAAAAACTCTCTGCTCTCTCTTCTGTGCTAGCTACTACTATTCTAAGTTAGCCGGCTGCAAGCCAAGGCTAACTATTGTGCATCTCCTACTTCCTGTTTGCGTTACTGCTTTCCTGACTTCACTGGTATGTTCTAATTTAGATTTCAGTCCTCAAACCAACATGTTTCTATCGCTATTGTAATTCAATGTGTTTCTAATTTGCTTTTTCTTATTATTCAACATGTACCTAGGATCCTGAACTCCCCTCTACATGTTAAGATAGGCCTACTTGTTTATGACCAGTATGTTTCTGTATACTTAGTACCTGCCTTCTTACGTGAATCTACATGTCTATGACTGGTACATTAGTTTAATCATGGTCTTAGTTGTTTTGGTGTTAATCTAACCTAGTACTTTACGGTACCAATAATCCTCTGGACCCTTAGGAGCTTCTGATGGTATGCCTATATGTGTGTCTGCCTGCTACATGTTTGCTCTCACATGCTCTGTATTTGTCCCTCAAATCCCATTACCCCTGTTTGTGATTGTTGGACTATCCCTGGTCCTTTGTGTGATGTTGAACTTTTATTCCAATTAAGTTTCCCTCTTCAAAACTGTTTTCTTACTTACCCTTTCTCAAAACTATTTTCTTACTTAAACCCTTTTAAAAATAAAAAGCACTTTCACATATACTCTTAGAAGTCTAGGTTCTGCCCCTTCTGTGTGAGCATTGCCTTGGGACCCCAGAGCTCCATCTGAACTTTGACACATAGAAACTGGCCATTCCACACTGCACTTACTCTTTTGGCTATGAAATCTGGGTGTGAGCACTGCCCGGGAGCCCTTGAGGTCCTTAGGGAACTCTGACACACCCAGATTATGAGAGGGTTGTGAAATAATACCTGCATTGAGGACTTGGAGACTTGAGCCTATTCTTTAGGCTCCCTATAGTTAACTTCTTATTTTCCTTCTATTTCAGTTGTGTAATTCATATTCAATGGCCTGTAATAGTTATTTGTAAACAACTCTAGGGTCGGATAGTGAAAAATGGGTAGGTAATATGCATGTTGTAGTATAATTAAGGGTAGAGACCATGTTTTCTAGGTTTATTATTTCTCTATGCGCAATAGCAGCCATGTTTAGGAACACCATGCCATGCACTGTATATCATGCTACTTAGGATTTATGTGTATTCAACATCTCATCTCCACGCTTAGAAATCTTGCCTGTAGGATAAATAATTACAATAAAATAAGTTGTTATTACGTGATTCTGCCTATTTTCTGAAATTTCACTAGAAGTACTATCTTAGGATAAATAAGTTGTAATCATGCCTCATCATGCCATACACGTAGAGATCCTGTTCTAGGTGAATAACCATTAAAATATGTCACCTATGCTATTCCTGAAACTGTGCATGATGCTATGGTTCTATGTGCATTTAGAAATCCTGTATAAGTTATTACGCATCATGCTGCATTAGATATCATGCTATAGGATCGTATCTATTTAACTGCATTTAATCTAAACACAGAACAATTCCCTGTTCTCAGCAACTGGTAATTAGTCTTTGTACATCTTCACACCTAGAATCTCAATTATTAGCTAAAACAACTTAGAGTCATTAACCAATCTGAATAACTGTTGCATGTTATCCAACACTTAGGCAAGCCTTAGGTAATTAACTTTAAAAAAAGATAAAATCAGAACTGTTTTGTGATCATATTTAACTGGCAGCATGCTTAAAACCAGTAGGCAAACCTGATTAAGACTTCCTCTTTGAGTTATGCAATAATCTGTCTATCACCTAGATACCATGTTTTAGAATTCTGAATTAATATGGACCTTAATTGTGTATGAGACATGCTGCTTATGTATACTGTGTGTGGAGGAATAATTGAGCCTTTATTTGTTTTTCTATGCTTTCTTTTATTTGCAATTCTACTTGTTTTGTTATCTATTGCCTTAGAATTTTACCTTTAAAACCTGAGGGTCTGCCTCGTACTTCCTTTTAGGATAGAAGTCCTAATTTCCTCCGGGACTGATAGGAAGGGACAGGTAACAGCATGCAATAGAGGTCGAGACCAACACTCGGTTAATAACCTTACGGGGTGGGAAGGGTAGAATATGGATATGATGACCGGTGCACTAATACCACGTGTAGCCCCTCTTTGAGGAGTGATTACCGAGTATTGCATTGATGTGATCCATATTATTAACCTAGGACACCTTTATATGCTAACTCGTAATTCCTTTTCAAAAGCTAATCTTCTTTACTGTTTCTAAACTTCTACATGTTTAAAACTTAAATCCCCTCTTATTTGAGCCTTTACTTGTTATTTGCTACTTTTACAAATTTACGAAACCATTTGGCCGGGAACTACACTTGTGGATCCTGAGGGGTGCCTAACACCTTCCCCTTAGGATAATTTCAAGCCCTTACCCAAATCTCTGGTTAGCTACGTAGTTATAATTGAACCTCTTAGGTGCCCTAACGCACCGTTAAAATCCTTAGGTGGTGACTCTTCAAAATATGCAAACCCCTTTCCCAAAAGTAAAGAGTTGTCCCAACCAATGTCATAAACCTGATATTCCATGAGGAAAAAAAGGGGGCGCGACAGCATGGCGACTCTGCTGGGGATATCCAGGCTTTTACCATTTTAAATTATTTCGTGAATTTGTGCCTTTAGTAATTGTTTACTTCGGGTATTTACTTTTCTTCAAAAACAAAACTAACATGTCTCTTTGTTTCCTTTTGTATCTGCTTTAATCATTACTAGCATTTTACCGCTTTCTTTAACGTGCAAATACGTGACAAATTGTTTTAATACTTTTTGCATAAGTCATGCTCAACATTCATACTCCACTCGTGCCAAACAAAATACTATAGCAAAGGTTGATGAGTGGTTGCACCCTTCCTATATTATCACCCGCAGAATGTGGGATGACCACATCGCTTTCCATCACCCAACGCGAATGAATTATATACCTGACATGTTCGCTCAGCCTGAAAATGTTGAGGGATGGGTTGAGCTTTTCGATAACTTGACTGAAGAACAGGTTCAATGGATGTTTGAATGGTTTCCAACGGATGAGTTCATCATTCGATCCCGAGACGCATCATTTCTGATACTGATTGGTCTAAGGGGGACATATCCTTACGTCCCTCTTCGAGTTATGAGGCAAGCAGGAAGGAAGAAAGTTATCCCTAGGGTCGAGAAGATGATCCATCTTCGAGATGACTTTCAAGATAATGATAGTCCTCACAAGTGCCAAGCTCCGCACCTGTGGCACTACAAGTTTATACTTGAGAAAGACACCATCGATCCAGACAGGTATCACGCAGGTTGTACCCCTTTCTATCTTGGTTGGTTAGAAGAGAATCTGGCTAGTCAGAGCAGGCCGGAGTACGTCCGAGGTCACAGGGTTATAGATGAAAGGGCCGAGGCACAAGTCAAATACAACCAACTGCGCAAAAGGATCCGGGGAAGTGAGGATGACTACTACAAGATACATGAGTCCAACAAGAAACTGATCGAGGAATGGAAGGACATGGCTATAAGCGCCAACAAGAGGCTGGGGTACTAGGAACGAGGTATAATCGAGCTGGGAGAAAAGTTCATCAAAAGAGTTGAATATTGTCAAAAGGTTGAGGGAGCTGCAGAGGCATACCTAGCCAGAACCTACCTGTTGCTGGGACTTCGCGAGCTGGGAAAACTGCACAAGGAAAGAAAGAATGCCGAGTCTGGGGAAGGTCCTTCCGGGACCAAGTAGATATGAGCGTCTTTATTTTTCTATCAATGTAATAAGGCCAACGACTATTAGTGACTTTTATTTTTTCGTCTATCATTTTGGGATTTGTCTATTTTTTCTTAATCAATAAAATGAGGCATTTAGCGTTTTATGTTCTCCAAATCAATTTGTCGCTACGCCTACCTCAGGCACAAAGAGGTTCCCAACTTAGGACATGCTTTCATTTCTGCATTATGTGTTTAAATACCGCAATATTCTTTTCATGATCCTCAGTGACTTGGTTACCTTTTGTTTTTATTTCTTTTCTTACTCCCCTCCCAAAAGGTTAGTTCGTGCATTCTGGCATCATCAGCCTATCGCACCAGATCCAAGGGCCCTCCACCTACTCCTCCTCCTAGTCCTCCTAAGGGCAAAGACAAAGGCAAAAGTAAGATGGAAGAGTCCAGCGGCACCATAAAGGAGAATATGATTGAACGGGTAGAGGCCACTGATGTCCGAGGTATTCAGGTCCTGCATGAGAACATGTCACCACTTGAACAGAAATTGCTGAAGTTTTAGGAAGAACTCGATCAAGTCTGGAATCTGACCAATTTGTCATTTTCCCTCAACGTCCCTGACGTCAACCTTCCAATTGCTCAAAACCCCGCACCTCCACAAAATATCCCAAGACAGCAAAATCATTCCGCACCTCACCATCACACCACTCCCCCAAAGAACCAAACTCTTCTGACGCAGTGCAATGCTTGCCACACCTCAAATAACACTCCACTACTCATCCCATAATCTCAAAACCCAACAAAAGACAATTTCCACATCTATAACAATCCCATCTATGTGGAAACCATGACCCACTCCACTCTGCCTATCCCACAGGCGTCCGAGTCTGACAAAAAGGATTTACTTATCAGGAACCTGGCCGAAGAGCTTGAGAAACTGACCAGCCGAGTCCAGGGTGTTGAAGGAACCAAGGGGATTGAAGGGTTGAATTATGAGGACCTTCGTATCGAACTTGATGTCGAACTGCCCGAGGGGTACAAACCTCCAAAGTTCAAAATGTTTGATGGTACTAGTGATCCGAGAGTCCATCTGAGGACCTATTGCGACAAATTGGTTGGCGTGGGAAAGGATGAAAGAATCCGCATGAAGTTGTTCATGAGGAGTTTGAAGGGAGACGCACTGTGTTGGTACATTAGCCAAGACCCCAAGAAATGTTCAAATTGGGTAAGAATGGCGTCTGATTTCATGGACAAGTTTAGATTCAACACAGAGAACGCACCGGATGTGTTCTAGATTCAAAATTTGAAGAAGAAACCTACAGAAACCTTTCGAGTATGCTACTCGCTGGAGGTCCGAAGCCTCTAAAGTCAGACCTGCTCTAGAGGAAGAATAGATGAACAAGTTTTTTTTCCGGGCTCAGAACCCGCAATATTATGAACAGTTAATGATGGTTGAAGTCCACAAGTTCTCTGACATCATCAAATTGAGTGAGTGGATTGAAGAAGGTATTAAAAGCGGTATGGTTACAAATTTTGAAGCCTTACAAGCCACTAACAAGGCTCTACAGTCTGGTGGTGTGTTTAAGAAGAGAGACGTGAAAGCCGTAATGGTTGCACAAAGAGCCAAGTCCCCACTCAATACCAAACCTATATAAAACCTCCACTCACATACCATCCAACCCCAAATTACCAAGCTCCACCACCTTCCTACCAAGCTCCACCACCCACATATCAACCTGCTTCGCCCAGATATCCACAACCCGCTCCTGTCGACCACACTTATAATTCCCAGCCATCCCATTACCAATCACCCACTGCACGCCAAAACTTCCCTAGACCTCGCCCCAATTTTGATCGCCGCCCTCCAAAGCAATACACCGCCATAGCCGAGCCCATTGACCAGCTGTATGAGAAGCTCAAAGTTGCTGGTTATGTCACACCTATCTCTGCTGCCACCCCTGATAACCCTTCTTAATGGGTTAAACCAAACAAATCCTGTGCATACCATTCTGGCATGAAAGGATATACCATCGAAGAATGCAACTCTCTGAAGGACAAAATACAGGCTCTCATTGACAACAAGATTATTGTGGCAAAAGACCTCGCTCCAAACGTCTGCGACAATACTCTGCCAGACTATAAGGGTAGAGGTATCCATATTATTGAAATAGAAGATGATTAAGATCCCGAGGGGTCAATCGGGTTGATCGCAGAAGGCGATGACCCAAAGAAACCCGCAGTCACTCTCAAATCGATCATAGTCAAGATTCAGCCATCTGAGGCGAATATGTCTATACCATTTGAGTTCGAAGCAGCGCCACCTGCAAAGTCACCAGTGCCAATTGAAGTTGAGTTTGTATCTCCAGCAAATGCACCGACATCATTCGAGATCGCAGTCTTGCCACCCCGAACACACATTCCATTTGAAATAAGGATGGCTGCACCAATTTCGGTGGCAATTTCAACCACGCCACCCTTCTATTCAAATGCTATCCCTTGGGACTACACAGCAGAGGCGAGAAGCAAAGGCAAGGACAGGTCTGAGGAAGCAGTCGCAACATAGGGTATGATAAGAACTGGTAGAGTCTACACCCTTGAGCATCTGGCTGAGTCAAGCAAGCAGGCTGCCAACCGACGTCCCCTTATCGAAACAGGTCCCGATGACCTCTGGGGAGAAAGGTACAGGCTAAGGAGTGTTCAGTCATTGACCAGCTGAACAAGACACCGGCACATATATCCATCCTCTCTTTGCTGCAGAATTCCGAAACACACAGAAATGCTTTGTTGAAAGTGTTGAGTGAAGCATATGTGCCAAACAACATCACTAGTGGGGAAATGGCCAATATGGTAGGCCAGGTACTGGAGAGCCATAAAATCACTTTTCATGAGGATGAGCTGCCACATGAAGGATTGGGTCACAACAAAGCACTGCACATCACCGTGTAATGGGCGAAGATCATTTTATCATTGGAATCTTGATTGATGGACGTTCCAGTCTTAACATCTGTCCGTTGATAACACTCAAGAAATCGGGTAAAGGGCTACATGAGATAAGGGATGGGGCGATCAATGTGAAAGCCTTCGACGGTTCTCTGAGGTCCACCATGGGGGAGTCAGTCTATGTCTACAGATGGGACCGACTTGGTTCGAAGTGGATTTCCAGGTTATAGATGTGCCAGCATCCTACAACCTATTGTTGGGACGACCCTGGATTCATGCTGCTGGGGTCGTAGCATCAACGCTACATCAGGCGGTAAAATTATAGTGGAACCACCAAGAGGTGATTATTCATGGTGACGGTAACAACCCCATTATAGTCGTCAAACTATTCCGGTGATTGATGGAAAAAGGAAGATAGGCGGAGGAACTTACCACCACATTGAACGGGTTGTTGGTCACAAACCGCACACGCAGGTATACATGGTCGTAGCAAGTAATATAATGTTAAATCGAATGTCGAACCCACAGGGACTTGCATAAACTACTTATTGAATCACTCTAATTGTTATTTAATCGAGCCAAAACAAAATCCAAGAATATAACTAATTTATTCTATGATTATATGAACCAATTATCAAGTAACGATAACATTGTTGTGTATTCAATAGAGACAAATATTCCAGGGTTGTGATCAATTCACCA
>ML384106.1:70151-97481 GCA_005239525.1 Nicotiana knightiana | reverse complement strand
AGGCATGGAAGAAATTACTACCCAAATAGGTACGGAAGGTATTATTGCTGAAACAAGTATGAAAGAAAATACTTACAAGAAGGTGAATCAAGTTACCACGAAAGGTGTACTATACCACACATATGCAGATTCCAGACCGGACGTCATTCACGAACCAGAGGAAGACGAGCACATCAAAACAATTACGGAAGAGCTCGAAGCTGTTCCATTGTCTGAACAAAAGACTGAACAAAAAATGTATATAGGCACGAGGCTGGGCCCTGGTAGAAGAGGTAAGTTAATTGATTACTTAAAGGCTAACACAGACTGCTTTGCGTGGTCCCACTCAGATATGACAGGCATCCCACCAGAAGTGATGACTCATAAACTAAATGAAGATCTATCCTTCGTACCTGTTAAGCAGAAGAAAAGAAAGCAAGGACCATTCAAGAACCAAGTGATCGACGAAGAGGTACAGAAACTGTTGAAGGTTGGTTCGATACGAGAGGTAACGTACCCTAACTGGCTAGCAAACACTGTGGTGGTACCTAAAAAGAATGGAAAATGGAAAGTATGCGTAGATTATACTGACTTAAATAAAGCATGTCCCAAAGATTCATTCCCATTGCCACATATAGATCAAATGATTGATGCCACAGCAGGTCATGAATTATTAAGCTTCTTAGATGCATATTCTGGTTATAATCAGATTAAAATGGATCCCTCAGATGAGGAAAAAACTTCCTTCATTACAAACAGGGGGACTTACTGTTATAAAGTTATGCCTTTTGGCTTGAAAAATGCTGGAGCCACCTATCAAAGGTTAGTGACTAAAATGTTCCAAGAACATCTTGGAAAGACGATGGAAGTCTATATTGATGATATGTTGGTAAAATCAACACAAGCACAAGACCATTTCCAGCATCTCTCTACTGCTTTTGATATTTTACGCAGGTATAATATGAAGCTAAATCCAGCGAAATGCGCTTTTGGAGTGCAATCAGGTAAATTTTTGGGTTTCCTTGTATCAAACATAGGAATAGAGGTAAATACCGCTCAAATTAAAGCTATAGAAGAAGTACCTGATATTTTAACAAATAAAAAGGAAGTTCAAAGACTAACAGGGAGAATAGAAGCTTTGGGAAGATTTATTCTAAGTCTTCCGAAAAATGTTTTAAATTCTTCTCAGTTCTCAAAAAGAAGAATCAGTTCAAATGGACTGAAGAATGTGAGCAAGCCCTCAAGAATCTGAAGATTTATCTATCGAAACCACCACTGCTTTCAAAGCCAAAAGAAGGGGAAAGATTGTACATCTACCTGGCTGTCTCAGAAATTGTTGTAAGTGCAGTATTGGTAAGAGAAGAAAAAGGTAAACAATCACCTATCTATTATGTAAGTAAAACTTTGCTAGATGCTGAGACTAGATATCCACATCTGGAAAAGTTAGCCTTAGCTTTAATAATGGCATCTAGAAAATTACGACCATATTTTCAATGCCACCCAATCACCGTTGTGACTTCATATCCTTTAAGAAATATTCTGCATAAACAGGAATTGTCAGGAAGATTAGCCAAGTGGGCCATTGAATTAAGTGAGCATGAAATAATCTATCAGCCTAGGACTGCAATTAAGTCTCAAATACTAGCTGATTTTGTTGATGACTTTAGTAATAGCATTGTTCCTGAAGTAGAGAAAGAGTTACAACTTTTTAACGGTGCTAATCCGAGCCTTTGGACCCTATTCACCGATGGTTCCTCAAATATAAAAGGTGTCGGCTTAGGCATAGTCTTAATATCACCCACGGGTGAAAAGACACGGCAAGTTATCAAGTGTTATCTTATAACTAACAATAAAGCAGAGTACGAAGCTGTTAATGCAGGGCTTGAACTCACACAAGAGCTCTCAATCGAGCAAATTGTGATCAACAGCGACTCCCAACTGGTAGTAAATCAGATACAGGGGACTTACATCGCTCGAGAGACTCGAATGAAACAATATCTTGAAAAATCACGGGAGCTCGTGAGACAATTCAAAACATGTAAGGTAATGAAAATATCTAGAGAGGAAAATGCNGACAATGCAATTGTCGTCCAACTATTTCATTCAATGATCGACCAGGACAGGAATGAGGTAACTTTCAACAACTTAACCTGGGACTGGAGAAACAAAATTCTTAATTTTTTGCAGAATGGATCCGTACCTGAAGACAGGAAAGCAACTCAAGCACTTCACTGCAAAGCTGCACGATACTGCCTTATTCGCAATTCGCTTTGTCGCAAGATGTTCGGAGGACCCCTAGCTAAATGCCTCGGACCTAATCAAACGGAATTTGTGATGAAAGAAGTCCACGAAGGACACTGTGGAAATCACTCAGGGGCGAGATCCTTAGTAAAAACCCTAATCAGAGCTGGCTACTATTGGCCTAAGATGGAAGAAGAGGCTGAGAACTTCGTATCCAAATGTGACAGATGCCAAAGGCTTGCCAATAACATGCATCGACCAGCGGAATTATTACATCCAATAATATCCCCATGGCCTTTCATGAAATGGGGTATGGACATAGTGGGACCTCTTCCCACAGCTAAAGGACAGGTACGATTTTTGCTCATGCTAACCGACTATTTTACAAAATGGGTAGAGGCAGAAGCGTTCAAACAAGTGCGAGAAAAAGAAGTTAAAAGCTTCTTATGGCGAAACATAATATGCCACTTTGGAATACCAAAGGAGATCGTGTGCGATAATGGCCCACAATTCATAGGTTCGCAAATCACAGAATTCTTCGGAAGCTGGCAAATCAAACATATCACTTTAACACCACACCACCCCGTGGCCAATGGTCAGGGCTGAGTCAACGAATAAGGTCATCATCAACAATCTAAAGAAGTGGTTGGATAAAGCCAAAGGAAACTAGCCTGATGAGTTACCAGCGGTATTATGGGCATACAGAACAACTTCAAAAATAGCCATGGGAGAAACCCCGTTCGCACTTGTTTATGGCTCAGAAGCCTTAATACCTATGGAGATTGGTGAACCAAGCATAAGGTTCTCAATGGCCATGGAGGGAGAAAACGACGACGAGTTGAGGATCAATCTGGACCTGCTCGAACCACGGAGAGAAGCAGCACTGATACAGATGGCAACTCAAAAACAAATCATAGAGCATTATTACAACCGTAAAGCTCATCTCAGGTACTTCAAAACTGGGGACTTCATTCTAAAAAAAGTTTTTTAATCAACGAAAGAAGCAGGCACAGGAAAGCTAAATCCAAACTGGGAAGGACCTTACAAAATTCGAGGCATAGTTGGGAAAGGCGCCTATGAGTTGGAAGTTATGGACGACAGAGTTACCAACAAGCTGGAACTCCATCCACCTAAAGAAGTATTACTTATAAGGAAAGAATACCCACTGTCAGGTATCACACGTTCGATTTTATTTTGAACATTTAAAAATTTTACTAACTTTTTTAGATGATAAGCATAAAGCTAACCCATCACCAGATGATGATATTAGACTTTCAAAGATGCGAGGAAATAATACAATTCCCGGTCTAGGGTTACAATTTTTGATGGACGTTTTAAAGGGTTAAGAAGTCATCATCTAAAAAACTATATACCTTCGAGTCCGAAATGTTTTTCCTTTTCAGGAAAAGGACCACAAGGAAGGAATAATCAAGTGCTCGAGATCTCATTCTTCAAAGCTCAAACACTTGGGGGACTATACAATATGGAAGGCTAAGACGAAGCAAAGAAGACTATCAGAAAGTCAAAAGCTCGAGCCTGAAGACCCATCTACCCAACGAGACAAGTGATACGAGCAGAATCGAAAGAGATCAAAAGAGTCATCCAAATACAAAGCCTAATGCAAAAAGCCAAAACCTTCGAACATGTTCAGGTTGAAAGGCAAACTATTAGTCACGAGAAAGAAATGTACATCTTTATACTTATTCAAAGTTGCTGTAACAAAAACAGTTAGGGGTAAAAGATCATCATCAGTGTACCCATTCAAAAAACTGTTATCAAATAAAATAGTTATGGACGAAAGATCTAAATCCTTGTATTTGTTCAGAAAACTGTTATCAAATAAAAACAGTTACAAATAAGAAAACATTTCCCTCGTACTTATTAGAAAACTGTTTCCAACGAAAACAGTTGCGGGTAAAACCCCCAATCTTTATAAAAATTGTTACTAGTAAAAAACAGTTGTTCCCTTGTAAATATCGAAAAACTGTTACCTATGAAAAACAGTTACGAAATAAAAGAGTATATCAAATCTGTTAAACAAAAACAGTTGCAACATGAGTTTTAGACGATAATCAAATGCATGTAAAATGTCATGGAAGTTCAAACAAAAAACTTTCCTTGGAAACATTCTTAAACATGTGTAAAATTCCTATCACTCTATTGCATTATCATGAAGTTGAGACGTCTTCTTCATGTCAATTATAAAGGGCCCTCTTCCATAAATTATGCCTACTACAAAAAGGCACACATTTAATATGACACCGTGCCTATTACAAAAAGGTACGAGTAATCTAAAGCATTCTACATGCAAAACTCAGAGGTAAAACTAAAAACTCAAAAAATGAAGCATGCAAAAGACANTATACATTGAGGTGCCCCTAAGTTGTCATTTGGGTACTTTAAAGAAATCCAAATTTACCCCCGATGGGACTGGGGGTAACCACCAATTGAGACAAAGAAAAAAAAAGAGGGGTGAACCAACTAAACTTCTTCAGGAGGGGGGTTGACTTCACTGGCGGAAGGATCGGGAGCAACTAGGGATGAAGAGGCATGAGCAGCTGGAGTCTCACCATCAGGTGAAGAAAGGTTATGACCTTGTTGAACCTTCTCCATGGCTTCCTTAGTTTTAGCTATTTCAATACTAAGGTCGAAACCCTCTTGACTCATTTCCGTCAATGTGTCAAGGCGTGAATTCATATACGCCGAGCTTACATCAATAACAGCCACCTCTTCAAGATCTTCATAATCCCTTGCCCATACTTGAAGCTCAGATCTCAATCTGTCCTTTTCCGCTTCAGCAGCTTCATGGGTGGCCCTTAACGGTACAATCGAATCCTCCAGAGTTTGAGCTTTATCTAAAGCCTTACGAAGGTCCTCTTGAGTCCGAGTGAGTGATTGCACGAGCTCGCCTGAGTATTCCTCCTTCTGCCCCAACAAATTTTTCAAGTCTCTAATCTCCTCTGAGGCACGGGACAACTGCTCAGCAAATGAGGACTCCAGAACACTCTTGTCTTTATCATCCTGACTGGAAGAAGCCTTCTCTACTTCCAGTTCTGCCGCCATGAGCCTCATCTGCCGCTTCAAGGTACTCCTTTCCTCTTCTAAGGCATCCATGTCAATCCTTAGGCTATCATACTGTGCTTTCCAATTATCAGCATCGGCCTGCAACTCTTTTGTCTCCTGATCCGTATTTGAGATCCTCTTCATGAGCTCTATGCCTATAATTTTAATCTACAAGAAATAAAACCAATCCGATATGGTAAATTTCATGTACGAAAATGAAAGAGGAGAACCTGCATCATACCTTCAAAAAGGTATGCACAACTTCATTGGCCCATGTAAGAGCACTGTGGCTGGCTAGCTCGGCTTTCTCAGTGGGACCTATCAAAGGCTTGAGCCACACTTCGGGCTCACCCGTTTTCTTGAGAAGATTCCCCTCAGCTGGAACCTCTATAACCACCTGCCGCATCTCTCTGCTGGAAGACCCTACTTCCTTAGCGGAAGGCATGGAAGCAGGTAGAGATAAAGTAGCAACAGGCACGGAGGGTTGAGGAGCTGGAGAAACCACGGGCAATGTAGCAGGCACGGAGGGTTGAAGAGTTGAGGAAGCTACGAGCAAAGCAACAACAGAAGCCGTAATAGCCAAAAGAGCAGATGAGACAGCTTCTCTTAAAGAAGTAGGAAAGACAGCAGCCAAAGGGACATCGTCAGGATAAAGGTCAAAACCTTCATGGAACAGGCAATCCACAGACTTATGAATAGGGGAATGTGAAACATCTTCAAGGGTAGATGGCTCAACCACAGACACGTAAGGCAAGGTCAAGGGTGTAAACTCATCATCTGAAACCACCTGCCTTCTCCGTGGCCTGTGTACTAAAGCACCTTCTTCTTATTCTTCTATGGAACGAGACTCACCAATCTTCCTCGAGAGGAAGATGAACCAACAATAATTTCTTGGGCCTGAGACAAAGACATCTTCGGGATAGATGAACCAGACATCCCACGAGCAGAGAACCCTATTAAAAGGGAAAAAGTTAAGCGACAAATAAAGAAGAGACTCGAGTAAGGAAAGAAGCAAGAATAAGAGCTTGACTTACCGTGGGTCTTTACATGCCAACCATACCTCCCAGCGAGGTACTTCCAAGATCTCTCTTCTAAAGGAGCAACGGACTACAATTTTTCTACCCAATCAAGGATACCGGAGACATTCTCAACAGTATCCATGATTGCTGAGAGAAGAAGAAACATATACGGTGTTAATAAAACATCTCAAGTCAGAACGAGGAAAAGTAAATAGATCTGAGCTAAAACATACTCACGTGCACGATTCCACTTCTCAGGAAAGGGAAGATTTTCTTCACCCACTAAACCAACAGTGGGTACAACAACATACCGGAGGTACCAACCCCTATCCTTATTATCTCCAGGGGTTACCAACACTCTTTTTCTTCTAGCAATCAGAGTAAAAACCCTTCACGAAATAAGGTAGGAGAGTAGAGTTGAATAAGATGGTTGAAAGTAAAAGGAACCGAGGCTAAAGAAACTAAACTCCTAAGACATGCGACAACTCGCCACACAAGCAGACCAACTTGTCCTAAGCAGATATTGAAAAACAGTAGAATTCAATTATGACTAGGTCAATGGGGGGTCTAAACCCTAGAGTAAAAGGGTACGTATAAACAAAAGAATATCCCGTCTTGTAAGACATTATTCTTTGATTACTATGTGGAATGTAGACAGGGAAATCAGGCCTCCAGAAACACTCCCTACGAACAAGGGAAATCTGACCCTCAGTTATAAGGGTTGGATACCTTTCGACACTCTCAAGGGAAGAAGATTGGTCTACAAGAACTTGATTATCTCTAGCAAAGACAAACTCAGCGGGGACAATTTCATCAACTCCAAGTTCACGAAGACGTTCACCTCTACCTCTAGACAAAGACCGAGAAACCTTAAACCTCGTAGAAACTAGAGATATAGTGGAAGGAGAGGGAACTATCTGAGAAGAAGAGGANAAAGTGTTTCGTGGAAGCAAAGAAAAGAAGAAAGGTATTTATACTTGAGGACAACCGTCAAACATGGAAAAAACTAAAAATAATGATGAAAAGTCATAATTGAAGATGTCACTTCGGGACTGACACAGTCGCAAAATCCCTAAAAGGTGCCGAGTAAATGCAGAACCAATCCGAAAAGGACACGTGGTATGAGCATTAAATGGAAGTGAGAAACGACGCCTATGGTGCAGAGAAGGATACAATGTTTCGAGGAATTCCCGCCATAAATGAATATCCACTTACCAAATATTAATCGATAAATATATGGTAAGTGGGGGGACTATCTGTATTGGTAAAAAAGAGTTTCACACATAAGCCAGCTTTTGACAACTCAGCCAGTTACGTGGACACAGGAGAACATGACTGCTGGATGTGATTTTTTGAAGAGGTACGGAACAAAGAGGCACGATTCAATACACCCTCGAGCTTATCAGCCACGAGAAACTCAACCTGATCAAAATAGGGAAGAGGCACGGTCAGAATAAATCTAGACAAAGCTACGGGCAGATTCAATAACCCATAATTGATTACTCGAACGTTATGTAACCGCACCCCAATTACCGTTATCCTTTGTAACGCCTCATTAATGCCATAATTAGTCATTAATGAGCAACCATAGCAAGAGTTGTACGTTATATCAAGGAATATCCTATATAAGAGAGGGGAATACAACTTGTAAAGGCATCTAATTCTCGAATACAATTTACTTCGCTTTTCTATATTTCTGTAATATTGTCTATTATTCATTTTTATCTATTTCCTTGATTATCAGTAACCCGTGTTCATCCTAGAAATAGCTTTAGTCAAAGGATCTAATTCTTTAGTTAAACACTTCTAGCACACGAACACCCTTTTTAATGAAGCACGTGACTGAGTCACTACCCTACAACTTGCCCATGCCTCAAGCATAAATTCTGAATCTCCCAAAACCTAACCATGGTCCAATAAGACTAACTCGTGCACATATTTATCAAATCCCACGCCCAATTACCATTATAATCCTTTCCCTTAGCTGTACTAACTTTCCAATATGCCGACAATCCGCAACCCCATAAGAAGACAATCCTACATCCCAACTGCAGGTGGTGGGACTCCCCTACTTATCCCAAAGCTACTCCTTGCACCACTCTAAACCCTGCTGAGATCCTTTCCCCTTTGTTGACATGAATCTTGCACAACCAATCCGTCCAATTCTTCCAAATTCTCTTGTTAGCACTCCCTAAATACTCAAATTCTCTAGCATCATTCACACACTCTGCCTCCTACCGAATAGCCACCAGAATCCCTCACAGACTTGCCAACCACACAATCGCTAACCTACTCATAGGAGATAACCCACCTGTGGAAATCACCAACTGGAAGCTTCCAACGACGCTGAAATGCTCACTCTCTGCAACATCAATACCCCATCCTAAGCCTGCTCTCATTCACCAACTTTACCAGTCCGTCCGCTCCTCATGGACATCTACTAAATGTGCTACAATATCCTCTAATCCACCACTATGCTGCCGCTCTCCCACTTGGTAAACTCATTCATTTAAACAACATACCTGACTTCCGTTCCTTACACCTGGCCTTTTCAGAAAGGGACCCACCGCCTAGCACTTTTCACATATCTTCCTTCATCGTATGCTACCCAATTGCTGCCTCAATTCAACATCATTCTCTGCAGCTCTTAAACTGGTAGATCACCACGACTTCGAACTCCCCGAATTTCATCCTTCTCGAGCTGCCTTCATTAGAAATAACTATTCAATTCTGAACCACCACACACCACGATCTCTGACAACCGCTTCTTCAATACTACTTCACAACACTCTGACCCAATGCAACCGAAGAACTATAACACCAGCGAACTAAGAACACTCTATTCGATCAAAACATCGATACCACCTCACAGATGAACTCGCTTGATTATACCATGTCTTATTACTTTATCCCCCCCATACTTGAACATTCATAGCCCAATTGCCCTTCCTCCGCCGGAACTAAAATACTGAAATCTCGAAATTACGCTATGAGAAGACCTCCCTTCCAGCCATTCATCACCCCAACCTATGGGCAAGCATTCTACCATCATATCAAAACAGCGGGATAACCAATCGTAAGCATCATAACAATCTGAGCATAGCCTCAAAATTCTCAGAAACACAACAACCGAGCCGAAACAACATAATATTCTTCTGCAGGGCAACAACAACAGCCCCAACCAACTACACATGGAAAATATCTCGCGCCATATCCATAGCACCATTTCAATTTCCTCAAATCCACGTTTCATAGCAAGCGCTTCGCGACGTATAAGATTGAGTAGGAAGAACATAGGCATAAGCCTCAGAGGAATCGAATCGCACGATGAGGAATCAAGAAGGGAAGTACTCCTAACAGCCCTGTAGCCTCTCGAAGATAAGTACAGACGTCTCCGTACCGATCCGCAAGACTCTACTAGACTTGCTCATGACTCGTGAAACCTAAGGGAACCTAGTGCTCTGATACCATGTTGTCACGACCCAAAATCTATAAGGTCGTGATGGCGCCGAACATCATTGTCAGGCAAGCCAATCATTAAATAGTTAAGTTAAATTTCCTGTTTTAGAAATTTTGAAATCATTACCTTTCACTTTATTACATAATAACAGAATAAAATCCACTAAGTAAATACGATAATTTAATATTCCATTTTTTTTATAAAATATAAATCCCGAACACATCCCAGAACCCGGTGACACAAGTACATGAGCAGTTACTAAGAATTTTACAAATTCCACAAAGCTTGTCAGAAATACAAATTGGACAAGGAATGAAAATGAAAATACAATACATAGAGGAAGACTCTGCCGACTGCGGGTCGTCTCCGAGTGATGCAGCTTGTCTAAGTCTCCAGATCAGGCATATTGCTTTGAAAGTACCAGTGCAACAAAATGCACAGCAAGTGTAGCATGAGTACGAAAACAACGTGTACTCAGTAAGTATCCAGCCTAACCTCAGAGAGGTAGTGACGAGAGGTCGAATTTGACACTTGCTATAAGTCATTTTAGTATAATCAAGTGAGATGCTAAGCATGAGTATAATAGGCAAATTTAATAATAATCAGGGATAAGAAATATCAACTTCTGTCACATTTAACACATTAAATCTTCGTCGTTTCAGTTGAAAATTTTATAACTTCTTAGGCCAATAAACAATAATAATTACAGGAAATACGCAGCAATTATCATGGGCAAGAAAATGCCGAGGGTCAAACGACGCGGACCAACAATAATAAAATGTGCACTGCCGAGGGTCGAACGACCCGAACCATAGATGCATCTATCTACCCCGCTCGCAAATCGAACATGCGACGCGGTTAACATAATACTAGGGCTACCCCGCTCGCGAATCATACCTGTGACTCGGGTTCCCGTATAAATATACATAAATACAGGGTCATCCTGCTCGCGAATCATACATGCGACTCAGGCACCCAAATTACACATATTCACACCAATAAACCACATTTTTATCAGGAAAATTAGCTGTTCCATGAAGTGATAAAATTATCCTTTTAATAAACATGAGAATAGTATTTAAAACCTTTCTGGAGATTTACTTGCCAATTTCGACAGGGTTCCAAACTCTATAGATTTATCCGAAACACAATTATCCAAGGAAGAATCAATTCTCCTTCTAAGTGATTAAGAAAAGTAAATTCTATCCTTCTCAGATATTTAGATACTAATTGAAAGCATCACATGATATTTTATTGACAAGGTCACAAGTACAACAAGTAAAGCATGATAGTGGGTCCTAGACTACCAGGACATGGCATAATAGTAGTTATCCACGGACTCCCGTCACCTCATGTGTACGTATCCCCCCACAAATAATACCATGTATTCATTTAGTTCACCTACGGGGACAATTCCCCCTCACAAAGTTAGAAAGGAGACTTACCTCGCTCCGAAATTCCATAACCGGCTCCCAAGCCCTTCCGACGACTTCATTGGACACATAGCGCCCCAAAACTATCCAAATAACGACAAACCAATAAAAATATAATCTAATATTTGCAACAATTCATATTATATAATTTTCCAACTCCGCTCAGTGAATTGACCAAAATGCCCTCGGGCCCACGTGCCCCGATTCCGAAATTTCTCGAAAATATACCCTACCCATAGTCTTACTAACTCAAATATACAATTTACTCTAAATTCCATGCTCAATTTCGTGGTAGAAATCCAAAATAAAATTTCTAGATTTTCTTCCAAAAATCCCATTTCCCTACTAATTTCCATGTTCAAATTCATGTAAAATCACATATTTAACTAAAAAATAGGAAGAAATCACTTACCTAGTGTTTCTTGGTGAAAATCCTTCCTTGAGCTATCCAAAATCATCCAAACTAAATGAAAGAAATGGGCCAAAACTCGTGTTTAAAACAATCTGCCCAGGCTTCGTTGAGTTGTACCTTGCGCTGTGCAGGTTGTATATCCTATTACAAATTTTCCTTGCTGTACACCTTCTGTTAAAACGCTCATAGCTCCTTGTAGAAATATCTAAATGACAAACTTTTAGAATATTTAGAAACTAGACTCGAATATCTTTCATTTGATAGGTTGTACACTACATAACTCTTTATATATTCCGAGATATGAGCTTCCAAAGTCGTCTCCACGCATCAGAAAATTCTATCGAAACTGCTTCACGAGCCATCTTTAATCGATCATAACTTTTTGATCAAATGCCCAAATCATGAATGGTTTAACTTTCTAGAAACTAGAATTCAAGGGCTAGAACTTTTTTGTTTTGCAAATTTTCATATTCCTCATAGATATTGATATATGCGCTTCTAAAGTTAGCTCTTTGATGCATTAGTTGCTGTCCAAAGCAGATTTGCAACAGAAATTTCAGCAGCTATTTTGGCCCGAATCCATTCCGTTAACCTTCCGAAATCCACCTGAGGCCCTCGGGACCTTAACTAATTATATCAACATGTCCCAAAACATGATACGAACTCGCTCGAGGCCTCAAATCACATCAAACAACGTCAAAATCATGAATCACACTCCAATTCAAGCTTTATGAACTTTGAAATTTCAAACTTCTACATCCGATGCCGAAACCTATCAAATCACGTCTGATTGACCCCAAATTTTGCACACAAGTCATATTCGACATTACGGACCTGTTCCAACTTTCGGAGCTGGAATCCGACCCCGATATCAAAAAGTCAAACTCTCGGTCAAACTTCTCAAAAACCTTCAAATTTCTATCTTTAGCCAAATGACTTCAAAATGATCTACGGACATCCGAATTCACTTCCGATCGCGCTCCCAACTCCAGAATCATCATACGGAGCTATTCCCAGGCTCAGAATCCCAAATAAACATCTATAACACTGAAATGCCTTTCAACCCAGATTTATGAAATTCTTCTAAAATGCTCTCTTCCATAATATGCGCCGAAACGCTCTCGGGTTATCCAACTCCCGATCGGAACATACGCCCAAGTCCGAAATCATCATATGAACCTGATAGAACCTTCAAATCCTAATTCGAAGGTCGTTTACTCAAAATTCCAATCTTAGTCAATTCTTCCAACTTAAGGCTTCCGAAATGAGAATTTTCTTTTCAATTTGACTCCGAACTTCCCGAAATTCAATTCCGACCACACCTACGAGTCATAATTCCTGAAATGAAGCTGGTCATGGCCTCAAACCGCTGAACGAAGTACTAGAGATCAAAACGACCGATCGGATCGTCACACCATAGGAATATGGGTTGATATATTATGGATAGACGGATAGTATTGTGGAAAAATGCTATTTATATAAATGATCTGGGTCAACTAGAAATCATTGATAATATGGATTAACAAGTGTGGTTATTGAACTTAATAGGATTGATAAACCAACCACAACCCTGGAATCTTCATCTCCTCTGAGTAAAATCCAAAAAACACATGTTTGTATCCTAATTAATTTAGCTAATTACGTATGTAATTTCTGCAATAGTAGTTTAGCAGAAAAATAATTTTTTTTATTATCTTGGACAATAAATTGACTTTAGTTTGCTTAGTTAACGATTAATCTAAGTCTCTATGGGTTCGACATCTGACTTTCGAGTCACTTTATTACTTGACGGCTACGTATACTTGCATGTACTTGGGGAAAATAATGGAGCAAACTCATGAACATCGAAAAGAGATGGAAACTCTCAAGGACACAATGAAGAGAATGAAGGCCAAAGTAGAAGAATGGGTTGAAATATTCGATGATCAACAAGTTGCAACCTTAGTTAATAGTCAGGAAGAGCCTAAAATTGGACAAGAGAGTGAGTTCCACCAAGGGGAAACTTTCAAAGAAGAGGAGATTTTGAGCCAAACTTTTCTAATGGAACAAGCTAAACGATTAGAAATATATGAAGCTCAATGTGAGAAAATTACAGATGCGATAAAAGACTTAAGAGAAGGAAGAGCTGAACTGGACAAGAGATTGAAAATTTTGGCACTGCTATTCACAACTTGGAAGCTCAAATGAATGCAAAGGTTATTGCATCTAACGCCCAACAAAGTAGTTCTAAGTTGCGTAAGACTGAAAATGCGCTTATACGCCAAATTGAGGAGCTAAAAGTGGAGATTCAATCATTCAACCATACTTTTATTGATGATGTCCATATTGAGGAAAGCTCACTAGAGTCCTGTGAGGAAGTAGATAATGTTATATTTGAAGACTCTAGTGTGTACATATGAGGATGTAAAGAGTGACGCAGATCTAGGGTTGGAGCGTATTGGTCCTCATTCCATGCATTTTTCGACATTGTGTTTAGATGATGATATGGGAATTGAGTCATTCGAGCCTTTGTAAGAGCCAACGGACGAGGAACAAGGTGCTTGCATTCTGGAATTTATTGTGCCAGAGAGAAAGAATTACATACCTCATCTGAAGGCCAAGAAATATAGAATGCGAAATTGGTTACTCGGCCTGATTATATCACTAGTAAAAAGCTTGAAGTCAAATTGGGGGCTCAATTCACAAGTTTGAGATGGAGACAAAAAGTGGTTCAAGTCATGTCATGACGTTAGATAAGGCGCTTGTTGGGAGGCAACCCAACTTTACTACTTTCTTTTATTTTATTTTTATTATATTATTTTTGTAGTGTCTGTTTTTATTTTGTGGGATTATAAGCATAGGAAGAAAAGTCGTTGGAAGAGTGCAAAAGCAAGCTAGATGGTGAAAACTAAGTGTGGGGTGCCCACACAAAGGACCATGCCCGGGGAAAGTCTGAGTATCCCGTGAGCCGCTATTGCTTCGGCCTTTGGTCTTTCAGGGAGTTTCTTGCCCACCCTCGTTATTATTTTGCTTTATTTGTGCATTGGGGACACTGCACTCCTTTAAGTGTGGGGTGGGAGAATTCCTCTAAATAATTAGTAGTAGTATGTTTTAGACAGTTTACTTGAGGGAAATCCAAAAATATGTCTTTTAGTTTCCTTTAGGTGGTAAAATCCCCGTGATATTTCTTTGTGCCTTGGTTCTTTTTCATGGAATGTAGTTTGAAATGAGTAGTAGTTTTTTCTCTTATTTTTTTTAGAGTATAACTTAGGAGAAAATGGAGGAAGAAATATGAGATTCCTTGGCGCACTTGACTTGTTTGATAGTAGCATATTTAGACTTTGGTATATGTAGTATCTTTCCTATGTGCTAAAATTGCTTATGATGCCTTGGTTATTTAGATAGCATGTTTTGTGACGCCTATGTCTCATTTTCTTGACTTATGTTCACTTTGTGCTTAATTCTTAATATCTTGTGGCTCTGTGGACACTTGCATTAGTTTGAGAGTCGGAATGAAACCGTCCTTAGTGAGTCATTGGCACGACCCAAAACCCTAACCAGTCGTGATGACGCCTATCGATGGTACTAGGAAAGACATTTTCAAAATACTTCAAATGTTTCATTAAAGATAAACCAAAAGATTTTATAGGACAGAGTTTTCATAAAAACAGGAGTCACACTCAAAATACAACGCGGAAAAATAGCCCCAAACATCGGGGTGTTACCAAGTCATGAGCATCTAAACAATCAGTCTAAGAAACAATGTCTACAAGAGTCTGTGTCAGAATGTCAATACAGAAAAGAAAGATAACAAAGAAGGAGAGACAAGGACTGCGAACGCCGGCAACTACCTCGTGAATATCTGATGTTCTGTCAAAATGCATATATTAAACCGTTGTTGCCTCACATTCTAGTACTTTTAATCATCTTTGAGTATTAATTATATTAATATGTGCTTAATATTATATTTTAATTATAGAAATAAAACGGTGTGAAGATGAAGAGATTTGGAGCAAAATTGAATAAAACGCAGAAGAAAAACAAAGAAAAAAGAAGAAAAATAAAAGAATATAAAATAAGGAGACAAATGGGGGACACCCTTTCGTGTTTGACCCCCCCCCCCCCCCCCCCCCCCCCCCCCCCCAAGTGTAAGGCAAAAATGAAATAAAGATACAATTCAAGGCAATGATTTAAACTTGAAAGATGCTACTGGTTTCAGCGCTACGGCCAGCGCTCGCGCTGGCCTGGATAAGGTGTGCGAGCTTTTTTCTATTTCGCTCGGGACAAGGTTATTTCAGCCTTACACAGTCCCAACTCATATATAGGGAGTCCTATACCTGATTTGGAGGATATATAACATACTTTGAAGGAGAATTCACGTGGAGTAACACACACCATGCTTGGAGGAGGCTTTTAACTAGTTTTTCTTCTCTTCTCTCCCTTTAATTTCATAGTTTATTAGTTCTAGAGTTTTGGATGCTACATGAACGTTGTGGTTAGAAAAGTGAATTGTTCTTATTATTTTATCATATTGGTTTATTTATTCAATATTGCACTTAATTATTTGATTTCTTGATCACCAATTGAATACTATCTACAAATCTAGGATTGAACTCGGGAGAGGGAATTCTAGATTGCATATAAGATTGAGTAGAGCAAGATCTTGAACTCGAACATCGGGAACGGATTTGCAGTTAGTATAGGGATATACCTAATCGTCTTTCTTGATTACTAAACGGGAATTATAAATGCGTTCTTGTTAATCCTAATTCCATAGGAATATAGGCGTTAGATTAGCTTGAATAAGAGAGTAGTACTTCGGGAGAAGGCTACGAGCAATATTAACCCTATCAATCAGTAATCTAGATAAATTAATTAGACAATTTAAGTGGAAAACTCAACGAGATTGTTAATGTAATGACCCGACCGGTCGTTTTGAGCTCTACCACATCATTCTGCGGTTTGAAGTCGTGAGCAACTCCATTTCAGGTATTATGACTTGTAGGTGTGGTCGGAATTGAATTTTGGGAAGTTTAGAGTTGGTTTGGAAAGAAAATTCTCATTTCAGAAGCCTTAAGTTGGAGAAATGGACTAAGATAGGAATTTTTTAGTAAACGACCTCAGAATCAGGATTTGAGGGTTCCTGCAGGTTCGTATGATGATTTCGGACTTGGGCGTATGTTCGAATTGGGTTTTGGATAACTCGGGAGCGTTTCGGTGCATATTGTGGAAGTTAGCATTTTAGCTGAAGGTTGCTATCATCTAGTGTGGCCGCACCTGCGAGGCTTTGGCCGCAGATGTGGCTAAGGGAGCCGCAGGTGCGAAATTGGGCTGGAGCCAAGGAGGCCACAGGTGCGGAAGATTTGGGCGCACCTGCGGAAGCGCAGGTGCGATAAGGGGGCCGCAGATGCGGAAATAAGCTTGGGCAGATTGTTTTTAAGCGAGAATTGGGTCATTTCTCCATCTATTTTCATAATGCTATGGGCGATTTTGAGGAGCTTCAAGGAGAGTATTTCGTCAAGGATCACAAGGTATGTAATTTCTTCACGTTTTTGAATTAAATACAAGATTATATGCATGGATTAGGCATGGAAATTGATTGGAAATTTTGAGAAATCTTAAAGAAACCTAGAAAGTGTAAATTTGAAATTTAGCCACAAATTGAGCATGAATATTTGAGTAAATTATATATTTGAGTTAGTAAGGCTATGTGTAGAATATATCTTCGAGAATTTCGGATTTCTGGGCACGTGGGCCCGAGGGCATTTTGGTCATTTCACTGAGCGGGGTTGGGAAAGTATATAATTTGAATTTGTTGTGAGTATTAGGATGAATTTTCATTGCTTTGCCCGTTATGTGGTAGTTTTGGGGCATTGTGCATCCATGAGAGTCGTCGGAAGGGCTTGGAAGTCGGTTATGGGACTTCGGAGCGAGGTAAGTTTTCTTTCTAACTTTGTGAGGGGGAATCGTCCCCCTAGGTGAATTAATTAAGTATATGCTATTATCTTTGGAGGCTGCGTATGCACGAGGTGACGGGGGTCCGTGCGTAGCTGCTGTTATGCCATGTCCGGGTAGTCTAGGACCCACTAGCATGCCTTACCTGTTGTACCTGTGATCTTGTCTGTAATATTATACTGCTAATATAATCGAAATTTTAATCGAATGACTAAGGAAGGTTAGAGTTTATTTTCTTAAATCATCTAAAAAGAGAATTTATTCCTCCGTGGATAGTTGTGTACCTGATAAGGTTGTATTACGGAAATATCATTAAACTTGGCAAATGAGTTTCAAAACAAAGATTTAAAAGCTATATTTCATGTCCCTTTAAAAGGAATTTTACCACTTTCCTGAGAAAACGGCTTTCTTGATAAAAATGGGGAATTATTGTGTGGACATGTGTAACTTCAGATGCCTGAGTCGCATGTATGATTTGCGAGCAAGATGACCCTGTATTTGTGTATATTCATATGAGCACCTGATTCATAGATATGATTCGCGAGCAGGCTAGCCTTAATATTTTATGTATAACCGCGTCGCATGATCGATTTGCGAGCTTAAAGCATTAAATGTGGAAGGAGTTGATCTTGTTTATTCCTGAATTTTAATAAACTGTCTATGACATTCATGCTTAGTGTCTCACTTGAATATACTAAATTGACCTTTACCAAGTGTCTAATTTGAGCTCTCGTCACTACCTCTCTGAGGTTAGGAGGGCGACTTACTGAGTACACGTTGTTTTTGTACTCATGTTGCACTTGCTGTGCATTTTATTACACAGGCACTTTCATAGAGATGTGGAGGATTGGAGACTTAGGCGAGCTGCATCATCCGGAGACAATCCGCAGCTAACAGAGTCTCCCTTATACTGTATTACATTATTTTAAATTTCTTTGTCCACTTGTATTTCGGACAAGCTTTGTAAAAATTATGAAATTCTTAGAAATTGCTCATGTATTTGTGACACCGGGGTCTGGGATGTGTTGGGATATATTTGTTAAAGTGTAATATTTAAACTATTGTTTTACCTAACATGTTTTTATTTGGTTAATATGTAATAAAGTGAAAGGAAATATTTTTCATAATTGTTATAACCGGGAGTTATTTAAATTAATAAATGATTGGCTTGCCTGACAAATGATGTCCGGCGCCATCACGACCTTATGGATTTTGGGTCGTGACAGTTAGCTAACCCATAACTTTAGAATATTGTCTCTCATCGAATTCGTCTCTAAAAATTCGCCAACTTGTTTATTTATTTTCTTAGTTTGCTACTCTAGATTAGTTATAGTTAAATATTCATACTTTAGGAATCACTTGAATAGATTAATTGTTTGAGTTTAATTTAGTTGATAGTTAATCACAAGTCCTTATGGGTACGATATCTGGACTTACAATCCTATATTACTTGTCGACCACGTATACTTGCGTGTGCGTTTGGGAGCAACAAGTTTTTGGCGCCGTTGCCGGTGACTTAGAAATTAACTCTTTTACTAGATTAGATTTTAACTTTTTATCTATTTAAGTTTTAATTCTAGTTTTGTGTAGTTAGTATTATATATTTTTTTACATGGCATCTTTGAACGAAAAGTGGTGGGATAGTAAGTATTCTTGTTTTGTGATCCTTGTCCATACAAAGGACCCCACTTGTGGCAATATTAAAATATTTCTAGGACCGAGTTGTGTGCACCATCTCAATCCTGTACTATTTTTGGTGAAAATTGAAATAATTTTCCTAAGTGTTGTTATCCTATCCTATCCATTATTATGTTGATTCTAATAATTCTTGTGATTTTAACAGGAGTAACAAATTGGATAATGTGGAACATGATGTTCGCATTCTTGATACTCACAGGAAATTATTATAGGAATATGGAGATTTCTGTGAGAAAATTACGATTGACATACAACACTTTATAGAAGGAAGAGCTGAACTGGAACACGAGATCGACAAATTTGGCAGTTCTATTCACGACTTGGAGGCTCAATTGAGTGCAAAAGTTGATGCGTGTAACGCCCAAAAATTTAGTGATGAGTTGTGTGAAGATGAAAAAGATCTTCTAGGCCAAATTGAGGAGCTAAAGCAAGAATACCAATCATTAGACGATGTTCTTGTTGATGATGCTGAGGTTGAGGGAGTATATAGGATTGAGGATGTCAAAAATAATGCAGTTTTGGAGTGTATTGGACCTCATTCTAACTATTTTTCAACATTATGCTTGGTTGGTGACACGATAATTGATCCATTTGAGCCTATAAATCAATGAATGCGGAACAAAGTATTTATATTCTGAAATTTGTGATGCCAAGGAGACAAACTGACATCCCTCACTTAAAGGCCAAGACGTGCAAAATGCGACATTATTTGTTTGGTTCTTTTGTATTCGTAGCACCACCCCAGAATCGTAATCGAAAGCTTGAATCAAAGTTGGGGATAAAATTATATCTTTAAGGTGGAGGAAAAAGTGGTGAATAAGTCGTGCAACGACTATAAATAAGGCGCTTGTTGGGAGGCAACCCAATTCTAATTTTTTTTCTTTTTTATTCTTTTTTTTTTTTTAATTTTTTTTGTGTTATAGTTGTAGTATTGTTTTTGTATTTTGCAGGAGTAGGAGCATGGAGTCAAAGCCAACATATGAGTGCCAAAGCGAGCAGGTGGTTGAAACTGAGTCTGAGGTATCCGCACAAAGAATCATACTTGGGAGAAGTCTGAGTATCCCATGAGCTGCTAATACTTCGGACATTGGCCTACCAGAGAGTCTCTTTTACCTTTTTGTTATTTATTGTATGCATTAAGGACATTGCACTATTTTAAGTGTGGGGATGAGGAGATTGTCTGGGTAATTTTATGTGCTACCCTAGCTTAATTGTAGTATTCTTTCTCAGTGTAGTGATTTTGTGGAAAAAAAATGAAAATTTGAAGAAAACAAAATAAAAAAATTTGAACTTTTCCCGACGATGAATTTTGTGACAACTTTCTTGAGGGATTAAGGTTCAATAAAAAAATACGAAAAAAATTTCTTTTTTGTTCTGGTCAGTTTTAGTTAAGTAACAATTCCCCTTGGTTTTACTTTGTGCATCAGTTCTTTTTCATCGGATGTAACTTGAACCGAGTAAATGTTTTTATTTTAAGGATTAATTTTTTTTAGGAGAAGAAAAGTGGAAGAAGAAAAACCTTTGTGATTGGTTTGATACTAGCATATTTAGGATTGAACTTGAGTAGTACTTTCCTATGAGTGATTGAGTAATGAGTAAAATAGAAGACTTTCTGACTCCTAAGCTCATGGTTGTGACTCTGTATATAACTTATTCTAATTTTGTCGTACGCTATGATCCTGTCTATCTTAGAGTAGAATTGATCCATCTTGATTGATATTTGTGCCATGTGTGGTGAGGATTTCTTACATATATTCCATGTTTTTCATCTTAGTCTAGAATTTGCCCTGCATGTTATTGAAGCAAAATAAAAGTGTTGCTCTGGTTAGAAGATGATAATAGACTTTCTTTGATATGTCTTGTGAATCTTAGCGTTTTCAGATATTGTACCACTAGTTAGCCCTTTGAGCTTGTAACCTTTTGTTTGGAAGCCGTATTTTTGCCTTGATCCTTTTGTTGAATCCCTAGTTTTTGCACCCTGCTTTCTTGAGGATTGTTGCTTAGACTGTGATATTAATTGATAAATTTGAAGAAAGGGTCGATTAAGTGAAAAATGGTGACCAATGATAGCTGAAAAGTGATGAAAATGTCCTCTTAGAAGGAATATGACATGAAAAAGAAAAAGAAAAAAAATTGCTTTGAAAAAAATGAAACGTTCTTGATATGAGGGAAATACTTGTGAAACATTTGATGAAGAGAGGGTTGAAAAATAAAATTAAGAGATAAAAATAATGAGTGATGAGGTCTAAAAGTGTAAAATGCTAAGGGAAGTATAAGTCACTATTATATAATTCTCTTACTCATCCCTTAGCCAACATTACAACCCGTTAAAGTCTTATTTTATTCTATTCGAGCATACTTAATTAGTAGAGATGTACATAATGGGCAAGCCTATGGTTCTTTGTGCATACATGTGAATTCGTTTGTGAGTGCGAGAGTTGTTTTTTGATGCTATGTCCTTAAATTATATTCATTCTTTGATTTGAGTGTATGGACTATTTATTCTTGTGAGGGCACTTGTTTCATGATAGATAGGTGATGTTATTAGCTTATTTGACAGAGTAGGTGAGCGAGCTTAAATTTGGTAAGTTAGAGTCTGTATCTAATGTTAGGAGGTTAGAAGTTTGTTATTTATTTATGACTTGCATATCTTGCACGATGATCAGGAAGTGTATATATGATGATTTGAGTTACTATAGGGTCTAATGTTTAGTATCAACCGAAATAGTGGTGTTTCAAGTCTTGATTTATTGAGAGTGATTTTAGTGCTTACTCGAGGATGAGCAAGAGTCTAAGTGTGGGGTGTTGATGTTCGGTCAAAAATGCATATATTAAACCGTTGTTGCCTCACATTATAGTACTTTTAATCATCTTTTGAGCATTAATTATATTAATATATGCTTAATATTATATTTTAATTGTAGGAATAAAGCGGCGTGAAGATGAATAGATTTGGAGCAAATTAAATAAAACGAGAAAGAAAAAAGAAGGAAAATAAAAGAATATAAAATAAGGAGACAAAGAGGGGACAAACTTTGGTGTTTGACCCCCCCTCCCCCCAAGTGTAAGGCAATAAGGAAATAAAGGTACAATTCAAGGCAATAATTTAGACGTGAAAGATGCTACTGGTTTCAGTGCTACGACCAGCGCCTCGCGCTGGCCTGGATTCGGTGTGCGGGCTTTTTTCTATTTCGGTCGGGACAAGGTTATTTCGGCCTTACACAATCCCAACTCATATATAAGGAGTCATAAACCTGATTTGGAGGATATCTAACATACTTTTAAGGAGAATTCACGTGAAGGAACACACACCATGCTTGGAGGAGGCTTCTAACTAGTTTTTCTTCTCTTCTCTCCCTCTAATTTCATAGTTTATTAGTTCTAGAGTTTTGGGTGCTACATGAACGTTGTGGTTTGAAATTTGAATTGTTCTTATTATTTTATCATATTGGTTTACTTATTCAATCTTGCGCTTAATTATTTGATTGTTCGATCACCAATTGAATACTATCTACAAATCTAGGATTGAACGCGGGAGAGGGAATTATAGATTGCATATAAGATTGAGTAGAGCAAGATCTTGAACTCGAACATCGGGAACGGATTTTTGGTTAGGATAGGGATATACCTAATCGCCTTGCTGGGTAACTATACTGGAATTATAAATGCGTTCTTATTAATCCTAATTCCATAGGAATATAGGCATTAGGTTAGCTTGAATAGGCGAGTAGTACTTCGGGAGAAGGCTACGAGCAATACTAACCCTGTCAATCAATAAACTAGATAAATTAATTAGAAAATTTAAGTGAAAAACTCAACGGGATTGTTATCTAACCAATAGCTCTAGAATATTGTCTCTGATCGAATTCGCCCCTAAAAATTCGCCAACTTGTTTCTTTAATTTCTTAGTTTGCTAATCTAGATTAGTTGTAGTTAAACATTCATCCTTTAGGAATCGCTTGAATAGATTAATTTTTTGGGTTTAATTTAGTTGATAGTAAATTACAATTCCCTGTGGGTACGATATCCGGACTTACAATCCTATATTACTTGTATACCACGTATACTTGCGTGTGCGTTTGGGAGAAACAATCTCCGAAACTCAACCATGCACGAGATCAACGTCCTCCGTGGCTGGAAACACCTAGATCTACACGTGAAATATAGGGTGTAGCATGAGTACAACCAACTCAACAAGTAACAATAATAAATAAGGAACTCAGAAGTAGTGAAGATCTATACAATTACAACTCATTTTAGTAATTTCAGCTATGAAAGTAGACATGATTCAATTCCGACAATATAAGTCAAGTCAGTTGCACATTTACTAAGTTCAGATAAAAACCGAATACATTGTTTTTCAGAAGTTCAGAACAATGATATAAATCAGCTAAGTGTAGCAATAAGGAAACAAATACAACCTCTCAGGGAAACAATCACTCAAGCTCTTCGATAGCTCAAACACTCAGCTCTCAGCCCTCAATACTCACACTCAATGGATACCCGCGCTCACTGGGGGTGTACAAACTCTGGAGGGGCTCCTACAGCCCAAGTGCAATAATCTGCACGGATAACTCACATGCTGAACGGACAACTCACGTGTCATTGTATCATATCAAGATACGCATGGACAACTCACATGCTACAATATCATATCAGAATCCGCACGGACAACTCACATGTTGTAGTATCAATACCTCACAAAAAGACCCTCGGCCTCACTCAGTCATCAACCTCTCTAGTCTCACGGCCCTCAGTAATAAATGGGAATTAGCCCAAAACAAAATGATATAATGAATGTATCAACATGGAATAACAGAGGCTGAGGTATAATATACAAAAACTACTACGATTGAGTACAATAGCAATAAGCAAGAAGGTTCAACAGGTATCGCGACCACTGGGGGTCTTTACAACACCAACACTTAGCCTAAGCATGATTTCTAACATGATTCACTGTCAAGTTTCTATAACACAGGAAGGGCACATAGCTAACAACAAGCTTATTCAACAAGTACAACTTTCACGGAATGGACCAAGTCCAAATTCCCACGGTGCACGCTCACACGCCCGTCACCTAGCATGCGCGCCACCTCCAAAATACTTACAATAATCCGGGGTTTCATACCCTCAGGACCAGATTTAAGACTGTTACTTACCTCAAACCGTACAAAATCCTACTCTGAAAAGCCTTTGCCCCTCGAATCAGTCTCCAAATGCCCAGAATCTAGCCACAAGCAGTACAATATAATTATTATAGACTAAAGGAATCAATTCCATAAGAATAACACGAAATTATACGCCAAAATCTGAAATTGGCTCAACCCAGCCCCCGATCCCACGTCTCTAAATTTTATAAAAGTCACAAAACCCAAAATCCCATTCACTCACGAGTCTAAACATACCAAATTTATCAAATTCCGACACCATTTGATCATCCAAATCCCCAAAATTCACTCTCTAATTTTCTAGCCCTAAACCCCTTAATTTCACCTCAAAATCTCACCAATTAGGTGCAAAATCAGTGGGGAAACATAATTATTTTAGATAAATGGACACAATGAGCTTACCTCAGTAATCACATCAAAATCCTTCTCAAAATTCTCCAAAATCCGAGTTCAAAATAGTGAAAATGGTGAAAAATCTCGAAGTCCTGTATTTATATGTTCTGCCCAGGCCTTTTGCACCTGCGGCCTTATTTCTGCACCTGAGGAACCACTCCTCAACAATATTATATGCACCTACGGAACCCACTAACAAAACTGGGCTCCCACCTGCGCTCCAGGTCTCGCACCTGCAGAATCGCTTATGCGGAATTGCTCAAATTTTCCCTTTTCGCATCTGCGAGACATCCTCGCATCTGCGGGCTCGTAGATGCGCATCGTTTCTCACACCTGCACCCCTGTCCTTCATGGCCTTTCCCATATATGAGGCCTCCTCTTTGCTTTTGCATATCGGCACTTGCGGTCTCCCCACCGCAGGTGCGAAACACCAGAACACCAGAAAACTCAGCAATCTTCCAACTCCAAAACTTGGTCCATTAACCACCCGAAATCAACCCGAGGCCCCCAGAACCTCAAACAAACACACCAACAAGTATTATACCCCAATACAAACTTAGTCTAACCCTCAAATCACCCAAAAAATAGCAAAAACACGGATTACACCCGGATTCAAGCCTAATGAACTAAACTTCTAAATTCCACAAACGACGCCGAAACCTATCAAACCACATACTATTGACCTCAAATTTTGCACACAAGTCATAAATAACACCACGAACCTACTCCAATTTTCGAAAATCCAATATGACCCCGATATCAAAATTTCCACTGTCAGCCAAATTTGCCAAAATTTTAACTTTCGCCAATTCAAACCTAATTCTACTATGGACCTCTAAATCATATTTTGGACGTGCTCCTAAGTCCAAAATCACCTAAAAGAGCTAACGAAACCATCAAAATTCAAATCTGAGGCTGTTTACACATAAGTCAACATCTGGTCGACTTTTCAAACTTAAGCTTCCAATTAAGAGACTAAGTGTCTCAATTCACTCTGACATCACTCCGGACCCGAACCAACCAACCCGATAAGTCGTATAACAGTTGTAGAACACAATATAAGCAGAAAATGGGGAAACGGGGCGACAAATCTCGAGACGGCCAGTTGTGTCATCACCGTCATATGCTATATGTGAAGTGAGATTTTTGTGTAGTCCATGTCATTGTACTTGTGTCTAGAACTTGCCTAGTATGTGAGTTGAAGTGAAATTTTCGGTGAGACTCAGTTTGAAAAATATTTTAGGATGTCTTTGTTCTTTTTGAGCTTAATGCTATCACAAATAAAATTTATCCCTAGTTAACCATTTTGAGCCTATAGACTTTTATTTGGCACCCACATTACAAGCCTATTCCCTTTTTATTCTTAATTGACAGTGTTTCAATCCTTTTACCTCTTAAAGCATTTTAATTGTAAAATGAGCGCTAAAAGAAGTAAGGAGGGAATGTGGATAGCTTTTGAGTGTGATAAGTTGGTATTAGACCAAATTATCTCCTCTTGATACTTACGCTATTGTATGATTTTGTTGAGAAACTATGGCATTTATTGAGGTTTATTGGCATATTTCAGGTATCAAGTGATTTAGAGAAGAAACGGAAGAAACCAAGTCAAAACGTGTTAAAAGGAGAAAATTTAACTTCTTCCAATGAATGCTCTATGTGATTGCGGAAGGCTATACACAATCACGGAAATCCAGGATGGAAAAGCAGTGCAACACGGTTGAGTCTATGCAAACGCAAAGAAGAAAGACCGGTCAGCGGCTGGTCAACAATGTTGTACGATCGTAGAAGGTTATCGGCGATCACATAAGTCCAGGATAGTGAAGCTGTGCGATAGCGGTTGAAAATACACGATCACGAAGAAGTAAAATGGCCAGCCTGGTCAAATGTTCTATGCGAACGCGGTTCTCTCTATGCGATCACATAGTATGTTTTCTGGGCAAATTCTGTGCAGGAATGGAATCTCATGTTTTGATCCCCAAACCCTTTAATACACGGCCTAGCTCATTTGTGAAAGATCTTTGGCTTATTTTTCAGCCTTTTGACTAGAGAAGACAAAATTTGGAAGCTAGGGTTCTTGCACACACACTTGGGTCTAGGGCTGCTTATCGGGCGGATTGGGCGGTTATTTACTCTTAACGGTTTGGCTTATCGGTTATCGGCTTTTAAATGTATTAATCCGTTAGCCACCCGATAAGATATCGGGCGGATTGGTATCGGTTTACCTCTTATCGGACGGTTATCGGGCGGTTTATCGGCCTAATTCTACCTATGGTAATCGACTACTAATTCTACCTACTAATGTAACTCCTTGACCAAATTAACCATTAACCAAATTCTAGCAAAAAAAGAGACATTAAGTCATTAACCAAATTCATACAGAAACCCTAACAGAGAAAGATGGTGGCATCAACTATTTGTTAAGTTGTTAACAAAACCTACTATTTGTTAAGTTGTTAACAAAATCGTTAGGGTACAAAGAAAGTAAGAAACGGATGGCCAAGTGCCAACTGCCAGTCCAGTCTGCCATAAT
>ML384106.1:38319-69023 GCA_005239525.1 Nicotiana knightiana | reverse complement strand
TGTTTGTTTAAGAATTAGGAGAGTGGAAGGGTTTTTGTCATTTTGTATTTTTATTTTTGATATTTAATATATAATATATAATTATATATGGATAAAAATAAATTTTATATTCTTAACGGGTTAACGGATTAGCCGTTAAGGAAATTGAATAATCCGCCCCCAATCCGATAAGCCGTTAATTAAAAAATCCCAATCCGTTCCCCGTCCGTTAAACCGTTAATCCGATACCAGTAAGCCATTAAGCTTCGGTTCGGTTCGGTTTTCGATTTCGGATCGGTTTTGAACACCCCTACTTGGGTCTTGAAGATTTGAAGCTTTTGGTTGAGAATTTCTTACTCATGTATGCTCATTTCTTCATTTCCTTGCTTTGTATTGAATATTTAAGTGTGAAGTATTTTTTTCAACACTTGAATCTTGTTTATGGAAATATTCATATTTAAAGTGTGGATTAAATATCTTGTTATGCTTATTTATTGAACGATTTTTATTTATATGAAGTGAGTTATTGTTTCTTTAATTATTCTTGTTCTTTGATATTTCCAAAGGGATTAGATAACCCTAGGACTCTCTCATTAACTTCGAATTGATTTTGGAAAAGATAATTTGGGGTTGGGAAAGATTAATTAACAAGAACTTGAGGCTTTAACTCTCACTTTATAGATTCTACCTAGGGATAGGATAGAACTACTTGTAGCCATAACCGGGTGTGCTTAATCTCTTAGTTGTTTTAGGGATAATTCAATTAGGAAGTCTTGTTAGTCTTTGGAAGAAGATAATATATAATTATTACCCGAGGCTAATTAACATAATTTGTTAAATCGTGAAATACACTGGATCATTACGTGAGTGTAATTCCCTGTGCATCCGTGCTTGTATCCATTGGTCATTTTATCTACTTTCTAGGTTAGTTTTTATTATCGTATTTAGAAATAAATATTTTCTCAAAACATTTCTAAGTGTTTGGCTTAGTACAATAAGTGATAATACTCTTACACGCCTAATCTCCTACATATTGTTCTCTGTGGAATTCGACCCGGACTCATAGATGGGTAAATTATATTGCATGCGACCGTGTCCATTTACTTTTTAGTAGTGGATTTGGACGTAATCAAAATTTGCACCGTTGCCAAGGATCAATTTGGCGTATTTAGGTTGTTTGAGAAGTAAGCGTAAGTGCTTTCGTCCAAAATTATGAATATTTGTGTAATTATATTTTCTATCTTTATCTTCTTATCTGTTTCTTGTTTGTTTTCTTAGTTTTTTGAAAAATGGCATCATATAATGAAAATTTGTAGGATGATAGTTGTTCATACTTTGATGACCCTTCCTTATTGTGGAGGACCACACTCGTGGCAAAATTGTTTAAATTCTCCCAGGGTGGATTGTGCGCACAATCTCAAATCCATGAGTGGAGTATTTGTGATAAGTGTGATCGTCAAAATGGTCATTGAGATAATTGTGCTTATTTTTCCTTCCCTTCTCCAAACCCCCTCTATGATGATTCTACTTTTTGTGATGACAAGTATAGGGATATGAAAGTGGAAGAAATTGAGCATGGTCGAAATGGAGAGTTCAAGCTCATGTTAGAATGCCTACTTGAAGGAGGAAACAAAGAGAAAAATGCCTTGGAGGAACTTTTAAAAAATAGCATCCAAAATGACTTGGCGCTTGAAAAGTTGAATTTGCAAATGGGAGAAATGCTTGAAGCTTTAGAGCTCCAAAAGCCTCGGAAATGAATGATGGCCAAGAACCTTCCTTAGAGGTTAAAGCAGAAAATCCTTCTTTGGCACTTGATCAAAACCAACAAGAACTCTCAAATGCTCAAAAGGAGAGGATGCCGCTCATGTTGGAGGCCATTCTTGAAAATGAGGAAAAGCACAACTTGGCACTCGAGGACTTGAAACAAGTACTAACTCAAAATGATGTTAATATCCGCACCTTGGAAAATCAAATGAAAATATTGGTTGAGGCTCACTATGCCCACCAACTTGAGAGTGTGGATAGAGGTCAAGAACAGTCTGACTTCGAGGAAGAAAGTGAGCTTTATTTTGAGGAATCAAGAATTGAACATCCGCCAACCAACTTCACGATTGTTAGTGATGCCAAAAAAAATATGTAATTAGAGTCGTGTAATTGCAAATTTGGTTGAGATTGACTCTAGTCCGGGGGAAAAATAGGAGTTAAAATCTGGGAAGAATTACAATTTGAAGGTTTGAAGTCACATTCCAAGCATTTCGCAATGTTGGAATTGTGTGGCGATATGGGAATTGAACTACACGAGTTAATGAGGGATTGTGAGGACGAAAGACGAAGGCCATACATTTTACAGTTTGAAGGTACAAGGAGACAAAATGACATTCCTCACATGAAAGTCGAGAAGTGCAAAATGAAGAAATTAATGCTTGGTTTGATCATCCACTTACCACCCCCATAGCTCGAGGTCACAAGCTTGATTCCAGATTACGTGCCCGATTCATATCGTCCAAGTGGCGAGAAAAGTGGTAAAGTTGATCTGCGTCGTGCCACGATGTGGCGCTTGGTGGGAAGCAACCCATCGTTTTCAAAATTTTTAGTCATTTTTGAATTTTCTTTTTTAGAATAGTTTATTATGTTATTTTTTGATTAATCTGCCAAGTTTTAAAAATTTTAGAGTTGATTTGAGTAGGTCGGGGTGACCGGGCAGCCAAAAGCAGTAGCTGACGAAATCTGCAGAAAACTGCTGCACTCTGCGATCGCATAAAATGCTATGCGTTCGTGAAAAGAAAAATTTTTCTATCATTATGTGATTGCAGAATAACAAACGCGGTTGCGTCTTTTTGGTAAATGGGTTCTACATGAACACATGCTTATTCACGCGATCACAGTTAACAGGTAAGTTCTGAACCTTAAAACGCTGGAAATAACAAGGAGCACCCACTTTGCATCAAAACAAAGTAACAGCTATTCCTACTCCTCTAGAACCTGAAATCATCCCCAACTCTCCATTCTTCAATTCCATTGCAATATTTCCACCTGGCACTCTCAATGTATGTGGATTTCTCTCCTATCTTTTGGATTTTTTTGTTTTTTTTGCTCCTCTGCTTAGTGTGAAATGATAAGATGGCAGAAACTCTTGAGATTTTAGGGCTTGACTTGAAATTTTTTGTAGAAATCTTGTGTGCTTCACATGTGTAACGACCCGATCGGTCGTTCTGAGAGTTCTAGCCCCGTTTCTCCCATTTTGGCTTCATTATATGTGGTTCAACTCTTTTATGTTGTGTTGGGTTGGTTGGCTCGGGTTCGGAGTGATTGTGGAAAGAAATGAGACACTTAGTCTCTTAAGTTGGTTATTTAGTTGGAAAAGTCAACTGGAAGTTGACTTATGAGTAAATGATCTCAGAATTGGGTTTTTATGGTTCAGATAGCTTCGTTAGTTGATTTTGGACTTAGGAGTGGATTCAAAATGTTATTTGGAGGTCCGTGGTAGAATTAGGCTTGAAATGGCAAAAATGGATTTTTGGCTATTTCTGGTCAGCAGTGGAATCAGAATGGAATTTCAGAAATAGGAATAGATTTGTAGTGTCGTTTGTGAGGTCTGTGCAAAATTTCAGGTAATTCGGACATGGTTTGGTTGATTTCGGCATCGTTGGCGAATTTTGGAAGTTTAAAAATCCTTAGGATTGAATTTCGGGTTAATTTGGTGTTTTGATGTTGTTTTGAGTGATCCGAGGGTTCGACTAAGTTCGTGTGATGATATATGAGGTTTTGTTATATTTGGTTGAGGCTCCGAGGGGCTTTAGATGATTTTGGATGGCCATCGAGGATTTAGAACTTGGGAAACATCTGCTGGTGCTGCTGTTTCTGGTTTTCTGCACTTACGGAATGGAGATCACAGGTGCGGTATAGGGTCGCAGGTGCAGAGTTGGAGGCCTGGGGGACTTTTCATAGAAGCGGACGAGTGAGCTCACCTGCGAGCCCGCATGTGCGAAGGAGAGAACGCATATGCAGTGTGGCCTGGATAAGTGGAATCCACATAAGCGGATAATTTTCCGTAGAAGCGGAGACCGCATGTGCGGTGTATGAACCGCAGATGCGGTTTTGCTGGGCAGAAGTATAAACTGGACCCTTCGCGAAATTTTGCCCATTTCAACCATGAAGTCGGGATTGAAGCTTTTGAGGGATTTTGAAGAGGGATTCAAGGGGAAACACATTGAGGTAATATTTTTTAACCTAAAACTCGATTCTATGATGATTTTTAGTATATTAAGCACGAAATTTATGGGATTTAAGGGTGAAAATTTGGGAAATTAAGGCTTGGAACTTGAGAGTAAGAATTGGGTGATTGCGGGGTCAAACGAAGTTAATTTTAGATAAATTTGGTATGCATGGACTTGGGAGAGGATAAGGATTCTGGTTGTGTGATTTTTATCAGATTCCAAGACGTGGGCCCCGGGGTCGGTTTCGGCCAATTTCGGAATTTTTTATGTAACTTGATTATTTTCGCATGGGTTTTGTTCCTTTAGCGTATATTGATGTTATGAATCTAATTTTGAATAGATTCGGGGTGATTTGAGGCCGAGTCGAGCGGCAAGGGCATCGCGGAGTAGATTTTCATCCGGTTTGAGGTAAGTAATGATTGTAAATCTTGTCCTGAGGGTATGAAACCCTGGATTTCACATCGTTTCACCATTATGAAGTGGCGCACATGCTAGATGACGAGCGTGTGGCATGCACCGTTGGGGATTGTGACTCGTAACAACTATTAAGTTGTGTATTTGACTGGAAACTATGTGATATTTTGTGTTTTGGAAAGTATTACTATGTTTTGAGCTGAATGCCATATTTGGGGCCTCGTGCTAAGTTGTATGGACCCTTAAGGGATTTTACAACTATTTCCTCACTGTTTTGATTTAAAATCTGTACTCAATCATGCTATGTTTTAGTGATTTCATAACTCAGTCTTATTTACTCCGTTTTGATGCATAAAATGATATTTTGGGCTGAGCACCCTGTTTTAATAATAACTCGATTGGCTTGAGAGGTTTCTGACTGAGTGAGGCCGAGGGCCTGTGTTGTGAGGATATCATGGAATCGGGCTGCGGGATGCAGCATGTGGTACTGATTTATTATATATGAGAGGTCGAGGGCCTCATTGATTATGCCACGAGATGGCTTGTTATAGCGTTTGGGATGTACGAGCCCCTCCGGAGTCTGTACACCCCCAGTGAGCGCGTGTACCCTGAGTGAGTGATATGATGTTGCCCGAGAGGCTGTTCTTGATTTATGATGTGCCCGAGGGGCTGATTACGAGTGATTGTGAGATTTTCCCGAGGGGATGATTCTGAGTTATGTTATGCCCGAGGGGCGGTTTATGATATAGGTTTTGCCCGAGGGGCTATTTATGATTTTCATCACTTTTACTCTAAACTTCATTGTAACTCTTTGAAACTGTTGGAAAAATTATCTTTAAATGATTTTTACTGAAATTGGTTTTAAGCGAGAGGATTTGACTTAAATACTGTTATGAAGGGATGTTGTACTTACTGTGATTTCATGACATAGATTTATGTGTTTCTTACTGCTCAGTCTTTATTTACATTTATTGCTTACTGAGTTGGCGTAATCACATTACTCCATGCACCTTGTGTGTAGATCCAGGGATTTCTGGATGTGATAGCAAGCACTGATCCTTCCATCCGTCGCGGATACTCGGGGTCGGTAAGGTAGCTGCATGGCAATCGCAACCTTGCTCTTCTCCCTCTTATCTTCCTCAAACTATATTAGTGTTTTTCTTTTCTAGACTGTAATAGTCTTAGTTGTTTTCAGATAGTCCTTAGTAGACGCTCGTGACTTGTGACACCCTGATGTCGGGCTTTTGTTTCTTTCCGCACTTGTTATTTAAACTTATGCTATGAAGTTTTATTAATTAATGTTTTAAAAAACCCTTTATTATGAAGTATCGAATTATTCTGGAAATGTGTCGGCTGGTCTAGTTCCAAGATAGGCTCCATCATGACCGGGTGATTTAGGGTCGTGACAAGTTGGTATCAGAGCCTAGGTTACATAGGTCTCATGAGTAATAAGCAGGTTTAGTAGAGTCTTACGGATCGGTACAGAGACGTCTGTACTTATCTTCGAGAGGTTGTAGAACCCTTAGGAAAATCTCCCATTCTTTAATTCTTGTCGTGCGAATTTATTGATTCTGGTAAGTAAACTTGATTTGTTTTATTCTCTCATAAATGGTGAGGACACGCGCTACCAGACAGGGCGACCAGCCACCAGCTAGGACCGTGAGGGGTCGAGGTCGTGGCAGGGGTAGGGGTATAGCTCGCGCAACAACCGGGGTTGTACCTATAGACCCACTATTATTCCAGATCAGGTTCCAGCCATAGATGTTCCAGCAGGACCTTCCTAGGCACCGGCTAAGCCTATTGTTATTCCGGGTCTTTAGGAGACCCTGGCTCAGATCTTGACCGCATGCATCAGTTTTGCTCAGGCGGTCGCTGTTTCTTCTACATCAACTACTTCTTAGGCCGGGAGAGGCACTTAGACTCCTGCTGCCCGTATCCCTGATTAGGTTATTTAGGGACTTCAGACACCGGAGGCACCTCCAGCTCAGCCGGTTGCACCTGTTCAAGACTATGTGATTCCAGTCATGCATGATGACGAGTAGCGTAGATTGGAGAGGTTTGGTAGGCTTTAGCCTCCGACTTTTTGTGGAGCCGAGGGGCGAGGATTCCCAGGGTTTCTTAGACAAGTGTCAGATGATGCTTCGTACAACAGGTATATTGGAGACCAGTGGGGTCTCGTTCACTACTTTCTAGTTTTCAGGAGCTGCTTTTACTTGGTCGGAGGCTTATGAGAGGTGTATGAGAACCATAGGTCAGGAGGCCTACTTCAGCAGATGCCCATTCCTGAGTGGACGTGGGAGCGCATCACTATGGACTTCGTGGTTGGGTTGCCTTGGACTTTGCGGAAGGTTGACGCGATTTGGGTCATTGTGGATAGATTGACCAAATCGGTGTATTTCATTCCAGTGGCTACTACTTATACTTCTGAGAGGTTGGCCCAGATCTACATTTGGGAGATAGTCCGATTACACAGTGTGCCGGTGTCCATTATATCAGATCGAGGTCCTTAGTTCACCTCGCATTTCTGGAGAGCATTGCATAGTGAGATGGGCACCCAGATAGATATCAGCACAACATTTCACCCTCAGACTGATGGTCAGTCGGAGCGTACAATGCAGATATTGGAGGACATGCTCAGGGTATGTGTGATTGACTTCGGAGGTCAGTGGGACTAGTTCTTGCCTTTGTGCGAGTTTGCTCACAATAATAGTTACCAGTCCAGCATCGAGATGGCTCCATTTGAGGCTTTGTATGGTCGGCTATGTCGCTCTCCTATCGAGTGGTTTGAGCCTGGCAAGGCTAAGTTATATGGCACCGACTTGGTGAAGGATGCATTGGAGAAGGTGAAGTTGATTCAGGAGAGGCTCCGCACATCACAATCCAGACAGAAGAGTTACGCGGATCAGAGGGCGCGTGATGTATCATTTATGGTGGGAGACAAGGTTCTGTTGAAGGTCTCGCCGATGAAGGGTATTATGAGGTTCGGGAAGAAGGGCAAGCTGAGCCAGAGGTTTATAGGTCCCTTCGAGGTGTTGAGGCGTGTTGGGGAGGTTGCTTATGAGCTAGCTTTACCTCCCAGCTTATCAGGAGTTCATCCGGCCTTTCATGTATCCATGCTCTGGCGGTACCACGCCGACTTCTCTCACGTGGTTAATTTTAGCACTATTCAGTTGGATGAGAGGTTGGGCTACGAGGAGGAGCCAGTTGCTATTATTGATAGACATGATCGCCAGTTCAGGTCCAAGAGAGTTTTTGCGGTGAAGGTCCTGTGGAGGGGACAACCAGTTGAGAAAGCGACCTGGGAGTCTGAGGAGGACATGCGGAGCAGATATCCGCATTTATTCAGCACTTCAGGTATGATTCTAGACCCGTTCGAGGATGAACATTTGTTTAAGAGGTGGAGAATTTAACGACCCGACCGGTCTTTTTGCGTTATCGGACCCCGTTCCCCTAAATGAAACTTCCCATAGCGGCTTATTGTGATTTATGACTTGCAGGAGCGGGTGGTCCGGGTTTCGGAAGTGTTTAGAGCGATATTGGAACACGTGGTTCCTTCAGGTTGGCCTTTAAGGCTAAAGTTTGGCTTCTGTCAACATTTTGAGTAAACAACCTCGGAATCAAGTTTCGACGGTTCCGGTAGCTTCGTATGATGATTTTGGACTTGGGCGGAATGGGTTTCGGATGACCCGAGAGCATTTTGGCGCCCAATATTGAAATAAGAGTTCCTTAAGTTCATATTGTGGTTTGGGACGTGTTTTTGTGTTATCAAGGTCCGAACGGAATTTCGAGACCAAACATAATTTCGAGACTGGGAATAGTTCCGTTATGTCATTTATGACTTGCGTGCAAAATTTGGTGTCATTCCAAGTAGTACAGGTTGGTTCGGCGCATTGTTAGTGAATTCAAGAAAACTTAAAGTTCCTAAGTTTGGCTCTAGGGGTTTTGAGGTGTGATTTTGAGTTTTAGCGTTGTTGAAGGTGTTCCGAAGGCTTGAGCAAGTCCTTGGGTGCTCCTGTATATGTGTCCATGCCAGTGGGCAATTCTGTTTTGTGGATCAGATTTACTGGTCCTGCATTGTGGCTTTCTGTGGTTGTGAGACCATAGCGGATCTTCTATTGCTCGATATGTCCCACTTTGAGGTCATCTTGGGCATGGACTGGATTTCTCCGTACCATGCCATTCTGGATTGCCATGCGATTCTAAATTTATATTCCAAGACTATTACCTTGGCAATGCCAGAGTTGCCTAGATTGGAATGGAAGGGTTCATCTATCAGTACATCTAGCCGGGTTATCTCTTTCTTGAAGGCTTGACATATATGGTCGAGAAGGGTTGTTTGTCTTATCTTGTTTATGTTTGGGATACTGCTACAGAGAATCCCACGATTGATTCATTGCCCGTGGTGCGAGAGTTCTCCGATGTATTTCCTTCTGATCTACTAGGCATGCCACCAGATCGTTATATCGATTTCAGTATTGATTTGGCGCCAGGTACCCAACCTATCTCTATTCCATCATACCACATGGCGCAGAAAGAGTTGAAGAAACAACTTTATGAGATGTTCTCCAAAGATTTTGTCAAATTGAGTGTGTCGCCTTGGGGTGCACTGGTATTGTTTAAGAAAAAGAAGGATGGGAGTATGCGGATGTGCATTGATTACCGCCAGTTGAACAAAGTTACCATTAAGAACAAGTACTTGTTGCCATTTATTGATGATTTGTTTGACCAGTTGCAGGGTGTCAGGGTGTTCTCTAAGATATACTTGAGATCTGGGTATCATCAAATGAAGATTCGTGCTTCAGATATTCCAAAGACGGCTTTCCGGAATAGATATGAGCACTATGAGTTTCTAATGATGTCCTTCACCTTGACCAACGCTCCAATGGCATTTATGGATTTGATGAACCGGGTGTTCAAGACATATCTTGACTTATTTTTCATTGTCTTCATTGATGACATATTGATATACTCACATAGTATGGAGGAGCACGAGCAGCATTTGAGAGTTGTGCTTCATACCTTGCGGGAACATAAGCTATATGCTAAGTTCTTCAAGTGCGAGTTCTGGTTAGATTCTGTGGCATTCTTGGGACATATTAAGGTTATTATGGTAGATCCCAGGAAGATTGAGGCAGCCCAGAGTTGGCCTCATCCCACCATAGTGACCGAGATTAGGAGCTTCTTGGGGTTAGTAGGTTATTATCGTCGGTTTGTGGAGGGCTTCTCATCTATTGAATCACATTTGACTATATTGACCCATAAGAGTGCTCCGTTATGATGGTTTGATGATTGCAAGGCGAGCCTTTAGAAGCTCAAGACCGCATTGACTACATCACCGGTGTTAGTGTTGCCTTCCGGTTTAGGGATATATACTGTGTATTGCGACGCTTCACATGTTGGCTTGGGTTGTGTATTGATGCAGCAGGGGTGAGTTATTGCATATGCTTCATATGAGATGACACCCCACGAGAACAATTACCCCTTACATGATTTGGAGTTGGCCGCGATATTTCATGCTCTCAAGATCTAGAGGCAATTTCTTTATGGGGTGTCCTGTGAGGTTTATAGCGATCATCGTAGCTTGAAATATTTGTTTAAGCAGAGAGATCTTAATTTGAGGTAGTGTAGGTGTCTTGAGTTACTGGAGGACTGTGATATTACCATCCTTTACCATACGGGCAAGGCTAATGTGGTTACGGACGCCTTGAGTAGAAAGGCAGAGAGTATGGGTAGTTTGGTATTCATTTCAGTAGAGGAGAGGCCATTGGCTTTGGACATTCAGTCGTTGGCTAACAAACTTGTGAGGTTGGATATTTTAGAGCCCAGTCGAGTTCTTCTATGTGTTGTGGCTCAGTCTTCATTATTTGAGCGGATCAAGGCTTGTAAGTACGATGATTCGCACTTGCTAGTTCTTAGAGAGACACTACAACAGGGTGGTATCAAGGAGGTTTCGATAGGTGGGGATGGTGTTCTACGACTCCATGGTCTCCTATGTGTTCTTAATGTTGATGGCTTGAGGGAGAATATTCTAAGGGAGGCACACAATTCTAGGTATTCCATTCATGTAGGTGCTACAAATATGTATCGTGACCTGAGGCAGCATTGTTGGTGGCAGAGGATGAAGAAGGACATAGTTGAGTATGTAACGAGATGCCTAAATTGCTATTAGGTTAAGTATGAGCACCAGAGGCCATGTGGCCTACTTTAGCAGATGGTTATACCAAAGTGGAAATTGGAGCGCATCACTATGGACTTTGTAGTTGGGTTGCCGCGGACGTTGAGGAAGTTTGATGGCGTTTGGGTCATTGTCGACAGGATGACCAAGTCGGCACACTTTATTCTAGTGGTGACTACATATTCTTCAGAGAGATTGGCCCAGATTTACATTCAGGAGATTGTCCGGTTGCATGGTGTGCCTGTTTGCATCATATCATATAGAGGCCCTCAGTTCACTTTGCATTTCTGGAGAGCAGTACAGGGCGAGTTGGGTACCCAGGTAGAGCTCAGAACAATCTATCATCCGCAAACTAACAGACAACCAGAGCTGACAGTTCAAATTTTGGAGGATATGCTCAAAGCGTGTGTGATTGACTTTAGAGGACAGTGGGATTGATTCTTGCCATTGGCCGAGTTTGCTTATAACAACAGTTATCAGTCCATCATCGAGATGGCTCCATTTAAGGCTTTATATGATTGGCGATGTTGTTCGCCCATCAGATTGTTTGAGCCTCGCGAAGCTAGGTTATACATAACATGGTGCCCATTGGGATTGTGGAAATCCCGTTAGACTTTTGACAAGGCTTATATTAGTGGGTTATTATCAACATTCTAACCCGTACTAGGTTTAATCATGATGCATGTACATTTGACATTGGAGTAAGGTTTCTAGGATGTTCTATACTGGTACTCTCAAGTGGACAACTTGAGAGGAAAGGCACGAGACCATCGACTATACCGATGATCGACTAGTCTACCGCAAATAAGCCTTTACGATTTAAAAAGGGTAAAGAGCGCGGGCACTCATCAAGGGCCTCTATGTTGATAACTGGCACGAGTGGAGTATGATGTGGAGCATGCTTTATACAGAGATAATAACACGTTTCCAAGTATTTGCATGATAAAATCTGTGAAAACAGTAAATACAATAGCAAAATAAATATTGGAAAGAAAAGGAAGGAAAAACAAAAGGAAGAAGTCAGTTTAGTTAATAGAATATATGCAAAGCAAGTAATGAAGTAGGCATGATATAACAATTTTGACAAGATAAAGAGCGGTTCTAGCAAGTAGAGGTGAATAGGGGAAGGGATGTGCATGTCATAGCAGATTAGACAAACAAAGGTGAGAAAGGGAAGGGATGTGCATTAACAAAGAAAGTAATCCACACAAGACAAGTTCATTATGGTAAGAACCTGAGTATTTTTTTCAATGGCGTCGCCATGCTGTCGCGCCCTTTTTTATCGTGAAATCGAGTTTCGACATATGAAAACTCTTTTAAATGGGTATTAAAAGAGATGAGTCGCCACCTAACAGTTTTTAAGGTGCATTAGGACACTTATTATGCAAATAAATTTGTTTTAACTAGTCTATGCCACCAAAGATCGGGTAAGGGCTCAAATTACCTAAAAAAGAAGGTGTTAGGCACTCTTCGAGGTCCACAACTGTGGGTCCCCGCCGAACTTAAGACTATTTGGATTAGGATAGGTGATCAAATAAATAAAGAGAAATATAAAAGTCGAAGAGTTTCATTATAACACAATGAGAATTGGTACAAGTCTTAAGGACTACAAGGATACAACTATAACGGCCTATATCAAATGACTAAGTGTATAAAGGAAGGGGGGTCCTAAGTGTTTTAGCCTAAAGGATCACCCCGTGCAACATAAATAATACTTCGCAACTCCTTTTAGATAGGAGTTGCTCATATTATTCTGCGGGCGCAGAATCATCTCCTGCTACCCGATTACTATGTTGAAGTTGTTTACCTAAAGCATTCTAATTCAGTTCTAAGGCGCGTCCTATGCGTGCACTACCCGTCCCATGCCTATGGTCCAGGAGGCTTTGGACCTACTATTTGGGTCGTTCTAGACTTTAATTAGGTTTCTCAAAAATGATAAAAACTAGGCGACACTCAAAACATATAGGATTTCACATGAAGACAATTAAGGCCTAAGTTATCCTTCACACATAACAACAAATGCATGCGGGCAAATTTCAAATTATGAGCAGTTTCAGATTCGAGGTGTTGCTTTAAACCAATAGACATGGTTCGAAGTGACCATTAAGTTTAAGAAAGGTCTCATGGCAATGCTGCTATTCAGTTTATCGCGATTATAGATTATAAATTATAAAACCTATAAACATGAGCTCTAAGTGATTAGCACAAGGGGGCAGTGATAATCATCAAAAAACTCAGATTACTGTCGTTTGATCCTATTGGTATGCTTTCTAAATTAGTAGCAGTATTTATAGCTAGGTTCTAATAATAGTTGGCAGATTTACCACTTATTCCTATAGGCATGTTATCTAGGTGAGCGGAGTAATAAGACAACATAAGTCGTCGATTAGTTAATCAATTAAAGACCTATAGACATGGTATCTAGATGAGGATTAGCAGAGCATTAATATAACCATATAGGCATGTTATCTAGTAAGTACACTGCAGTAGACATGGGAACAAGTAAAGCATTTAAACTCATGCTTCTGATAATAGACAAGGTGAGTGAGTTATTCTCTATAGGCATGGTTTCTACTAGTGTACAATACATGAAACCAAATATCATATATGGAAAGTTAGACAGAATAACAAGTAGATCACATAGACCCTATAGGCACATTTTATACCCTTTTATACAAGCATTAGAATATACCTATTTTCTCAATTTCACTAACACCCCAATTATTTATTACAAATTATTACAGGTCCAATTAATGAACATAAGTATAAATATTATACACGGGAAACTCCACGCCCAAAAAAACAAAAAATAACCCAGTACCGCCTGAGCCTTCAACAAGCTCACTTTTCTACGAATAGCAAGCCTAGATGCGAACTCAGCTCAAGCACTGGAGTGTTTCAATTGCACAGCCCAAGTCCATGTTTTGGACCCATGTGAAAACCCAGATGGAATCTCACTTACCAAGAAATTGTGAGTTAACAAATTGACCAAACAAATACACATAGAAATTATTTAAAGAATTCTGGACCTACTAACAACGAATATGTGACAAATTTGTTTTAAAAAAACATTTGTATTTTAGAAGCAGACATAACAGGGCTGATTAAACAAAGATATGCACACTAGGGGAATCAATAAGGCTTAGCATCATCATAGCAAGTCGATACTGACATTATAGGTTCAAACACTTAACAGAAGATATCATATTGAGCAGAAAAAACATGTTGAGAGAGAGTTAGGGGGATCAGGTTCTCTGAGGTTATGAGATAAACATATCAGAGTGCACAATGCCAAACGAGTTCAGAATAAAGCACTAACTTAAAGGATTTTAAAGCCTAGGGATCCAAGTAATGAATGGTCAGGCAGAGTCATATTTAGGGAATGACAATTAAAGATAAGCCTAATTATGTTGAGTACACATCACAATACCAGAAACTCATGGCAAACAAAACATGTCGACTTCACCTCAATAGGAAAGACAAACCTCAAACTTTATACTAGTCGGCCACATATATGAGAAAATATTGGTTATAATATTTACTCTAAAGGTCTTAACTAATCACTAAGGGACACAGGATTAAGCAAACTAAAACACAATAGAGTTACAAATAGCATGGGAACATGTCATAGCTTACAAGTAGAACTCTAGAAAGATATCAGGTTGAGCATGAGTGTCTCAACGGAGATTAGAACACATTCAAGTTAGTCATAACAAGAATTCATAACAAAGCATGGAAGTAAATTCATGCCAGGAAGCAGTTATAAGCATTCAGGTACCAACACACTAGGCTAAAGGAGCTTACGAAAGTCAAAATTATTCAAGTTAAACATGAAACATGTCTCATAACTGGGTATTTAGGAAAGTTCAATTGCTAAAGAAGTTCAAAGTAACAAAACAAATTTAGTACCCACAAGGCTACAAACAGATATGGATTAGAAACATATTAGGTCACAAAATTTTAGAGGTATGAACATGCAGAATATGAACACAAGTGAATGAAACTGCAAGGGCCAAGGAACTTACCAGTTATCAATTGATAAACAGACAAGCAAGAAGAATAACCTCAACAGTATTCTAAACGTCACCATAGAGTAGTAGAACCCGAAGTCTTAGTGAGTCAGAGTTCCTAAGGGTTTCGAGTGAACCCTGGGCAGTGCTCACACTAAGAAAGGTCGAATAACAAAATTTAGGTGGCCTTGGCTTTCAGTCGGCCAAGAATCAAAGTTCAGAACAATATAGAGTGAAGAAGTAAGAGAGTAATAATTCTTAAGGTCATTAAAGTTTGTCCAAAAGGGAAATTGGGGAGGGATTTATATAGTAGTAGAAATTGTACAAACAAACAAGGAAACAGTGTAAAATCAAACATACTAAAGGAAATAATAGCATGCAGAATCAACTTAGAATCGGATTAGGAGAAAAATTAGATAAACCCTATTTCATGACGGAGAACCAAAAATAGTCAAAAATCTCATTGAATCGGACCCGTATAATCTCGCCATGAATGTATATAGACGAAAAATCATCTGCATCTTGAGGAACTAATGATGATTGTGCTTAATTCGAAAGATTGGTACTTGCCAAAAATAAGGCAAGTACTATGTAATACCATAATCACGTAAGTAACAATGACGTAACGCGCAAAAGGTAAGAAAATCACATAAGGAATCCATGGTTTGACCGGATTCGGGAAAGATTAAGGAATGCAGCTAGGGTTTGTGAAGTGAGGGGAAGGTTTGAGAGCATATAGGGGCGGCTAAAGTATGAAAATGGTATTAGGATTTGGGTGAGGGGATATAAAGAAAGAAGGGAGAGGTGTTGTGAACCGTTGATCATTTTTTATCAACGGGTTAGATTTAAATAAGATGGGTCGGGTATAACGGGTTTTGGACTGGGGAATACCTATTGGGTCATTTGGTGTTGGGCTTCTAGGGGTTGATCACAATGGGATAGTTTGTTTGGACCTTAATTGGTCCTAAATAAGCCTAATTTGGGCCTGATTTTAAAATAAGAGATTAAGGGGGAAATACTTTAATAAAATAGTTAAATAAAAAATATAAAAAATTCTATTTATAAAACTTAATACTTTAAAATAATATTAAAAGATTATAAAAATATAAAAACTTACTTTGACCTTGGATAAAATGAAAAATGCAATAAATTATAAAAACAGGTTATTATTGAAAATTGCGTATTTGGCATAAAAGTACAATAAATGTAATTATATAAAATGAAGTAAAATATTATGAAATAGATAATAATTTTGGGTAATTAGATAGTCACAAAATAATTTCAAGGACAATTTATAAATATTCAAATAATTTAAATGCAAGAATATTTATTTTAAAGCTTGAAAATTGTGGAAAATTATAGAAAAGATGCTCATAACTCTTGTAAATTAAGTAATTATGCAAATTAATATTATATATATATATATATGGTCAAAATTGGATATTAACAAGTATTTGACCCCGAATTGGAGTTTTTATGGTTCCATTAGGTCCTGATGGTGATTTTGGACTTGGATGTATACTTGAATTTGCATTTGGATATTTCTAGAAGGTTTTGGCACTCATTAGCGAAAGTTGGAAATTTGAAGGTTTGGAATGTTCATAAGTTTGATCGAGAGTTGACTGTGGTGATATTGGGTTTGGATTGTGGTTCCAGGAATTCGAAGAGCTTCATTATGTCATTTGGGACTTGTGTGCAAAAATTTGAGTTCATTTCGAGTTGATTTGATATAGTTTGGCGCAAGTTTTGAAAGTTGAAAGTTCAAAAGTTCATTAAGTCCTATTTGAGGCATGATATGTGGTTTTCATGTTGTTATGCGCGATTTGAGGCCTCGAGTAGGTCCGTTTTATGTTATGGGACTTGTTGGTACGTTCAGTCGGGGTCCGAGATTTTTGGGTGATTTTCGAACGTGGATCAGATCATTTCGAATGGTTTTGCAATGTTGGTTTTCTGCTATTACCTGTTGCTTTTAGTGTTCTTCGCGATCGCGAAGGTCCAGCCACGATCATGAAGGGTGTTTTAGTCTGCTGTTAATATGTTCTTCGTGTTTGCGTGATGGTAAACGCGTCCGCTTAAAGTTAGGGCTTGTCTTCATCGCGTTCGCACCTAACTTCTACGTGTTTGTGTAGTGATTGGGCTGAGTAAGGAAGGATGCTGGTTTCCTCTTTGCATTCGCGAAACTGTTCCCGCGATCGCGTGGAGTATTTCAAGGTCACTGTATTTTTCTTCTTCATGATCGTGATGGTATTTCTGCAATCGCTATTCATTGATTCATCCAGTGGTTATAAGTACTCTATTTTCAGAGGTTTCGGCCATTTTAGCTTATTTGGAACTATGGAGCTCGGATTGATGCGATTTTTGAGGCGATCTATACCACATGGATTGAGGTAAGTGTTTCCTACTCGATTTTGATTATATTTCATGAACCTATCTTCGTTTTTGGCATTTGGATTATGAATTTCAAAGAGAAATTGGGGGTTTTTGTCTAAAATTTCATAAAGTGAGTTTTTGAGTTTTGAACATCGCTTTAGAGTCGAATTTGAGTGAAACTAGTATAGTTGGACTGGTAATTGAATGGGTTATCGGATTTTGTGGGTTTTGTCAAGTTCCAAGGTGCGGGACCGAGTTTGACTTTTTGGTTGGCTTTGGGCTTTTGGTTAAAGATTCAACCTTTATTGATTGGGTTTGTTTCCTTTGGCATTATTTGATGTTCTTGAGTTGCTTTTGGCTAGTTTTGAGCCGTTCGGAGGTCGGTACGCATGGGATGGAATTTCTAGAGTATTGTTTGGATTTCTTGGTATTGAATTCGTCTTGTTCAAGGTAAGTAACACTTCTAAACGTGGTGCTGGGGGAATGAACCCCTGAATATACGTGTTATTTGTTTGGTGTTGAGGTGATTCACATGCTAGGTGGCAGGCGTTTGGGCGTGCACCATGTGAATTATGACTCGGATGATTCCGTGGTACTTTGTAGTTATCTATCTTGTTTCTATCCATGAAATTCCTACATGTTAGAGTAATTGAGTTGTGATCCATGTTAGAAATTATGTTTAGGTCATGTACTTAATTTGTTGGTACTGACTGAGGTCATTTCTATTATTGAGTTATTTGCTTAAATTGCAGTTACATACTTAGTCACATTCATTAATTTGCATATCATATCGCAGCCACTTTTATCATTTGTCGTCACCTCATGTTATCATTGTTAGGGTTGATTGGCATGCGATTTGTGAGCCCGAGAGATTGGAGATATTGATGACTGAGTGAGGCCGAGGGTCTGATTGTGAGTGATATTTAATGGAAACAAGTTGCGCGCCGCATCAGGCTTTATTGATTCATGATGAGACCAGGATGCACACCGCAGCATGCCATGATTGGCTTATATTAGTGCTTGGATATGATCCACCATTCTAGAGTCTGGTATACCAGCAGTGAGAGCAGGAACAGATGAGTGCGAGTGTCGAGTGCTGAGTTTGTCTTATATTAGCGCTTGGACAGGATCCGCCCTTCTGGAGTCTGACATACCAGCAGTGAGCGTAGGAATCGATAAGTGCGAGCATCGAGTGCCGAGTGATTTGAAAGTGTTGAGTGATTGGTAGGTGCTGAGTGACTTAGAGTGTTGAGTGATTGGGAGGTGCTGAGTGATTTAGAGTGTTCAGTGATTGGGAGGTGCTGAGTGATTGAGCGCGCTGAGTGAGGTTGACTACTACGAGAGCATGAGAATACGAGTTTATCACTGTGGTGCATTACATTTGAAATGCATACTTGGCATGTAGGCATAGAGATGCATTTCCTTATGATGTACGGTATAGTGACATTCATAAGTTCACATGCACATTGACATGTAGTCATAGAGATGTACTTTCTCATGCTATCTGATAATGAAACATCTTATCTGTTGTTGAAAGTTTTTGGGAAAAATCACAATTTTCTTAACTATTCACATTTTGGTGATTTCAGTGAAATATTTGGGTTTTACTGTTATTCCTAAAAAGCATGCCTATTTTCCGTAACTATGAATGAGGTGAGCATCATATCTTTGAGTAGTACTTGTATTGTTTTCATTATATTGTTACGAGTTTATCTTGGATGTTTGTCTTGGACTCTGACTGTTGTCCAAGCACGTCACTACGTTCAACATAAGGTTAGGTTTTTGGATGTTGATGTCGCTGTGGCGTGCAGATTTTGGATGCTGGTGTCGTTGTGTATGGAGGGAGCTGATATTGAAGATGAACCTGCATTCCGGTTATAACTGCCTCTTTTTCATGGTAGCTTTAGATTAATAAAAATCTATTTATGTATATTTCGAACAGATAATGTATTTATTTCATACTAGCTTTGTAAACTCTAAATCTTAGAAGCTCATGATTTGTACTACCAATCCTTGGGATTTTTTTATAAAAGTTCAGTTATTTCATTATTTATTTTTCTCAATTAATATCATTTTAATTGGATTGTTGTTATTTGGCTTACCTACCATTTCAGGCTAGGTGCCATCACACTTAGTTGGATTTGGGCCGTGACAAGTTGGTATCAGAGCTCTAGTTTCATAGGTTCTACGAGTCATGAGCAAGTGTCTAGTAGAGTCTTGCATATCAGTATGATGACGCCCATGCCTATCTTCGAGAGGATACATGGTAAAGGATAAACTTCCCATCTTTCTTTCCTTATCGTGCGACATTGATTCAGCATGAAGCGTATCTCTTTGAATTCATATACACGCGCTCGGTATCACCTGTACATCAACGACTTGTGAAATTCCATGGATGAGGTGCGAGATATGTCTTCTATGTTTTGGTGATGGACCAGTCTAGAGGGCCTGAATATGGGTTTAGACCGCAACTTAGGTTCAGTAGTTTTAGTTGTGTGAACATTTACTTTTGGACTTATATGTCTGGTAGTGTCCTTATGGGTGGAATTTATGACTCGGTGAGTGGTTTGATGGCTATATTAAGAGTATGATGTGACTGCGGGAATTGGATGCTCGATTTTTGTGGATGTGTTATACCATCTGGAGTTATGAGGGCTTTGAAGGATTCTTTCATATCATTCATTTGTGGAATAAAGTAGATTCTTGTATCTTGTTGATGATTTCAGACTCGGGAAGATTAAGCGATTGCATAGTAGTTATGGATGTGAAAAGTGTATAGAGAGATGTCAGTTTGAGGCTAAGCAGGTGGGTTATCACCTACAAGGTAATCTATGGATTTGTGATCCTTATGATGTTTTGTGAAGAGTTTCTTTCTACCTGTGGGTTATATGGGTTTCGATTTGAGTTTGGATCGGTTGAGAAAGTTGACATGATTGTCACGAGGATGAATGTGGGCTTAGCGGATAGTTTGAAGTATTTTATGGGTTGTGTTGCAGGAGCTTATGAAGGATTTAGTTGAATCTCACTGCGGGATTACGGAAGTAAGAGAGTATGGGAATTGTGAGTTATCAGATGTTTTATTCTATGGCTTTGAGCCAAGTGGGGGAGTCTACCATCGGCGATTTGATTGCATGGTTATGTGTTGTATTGGTTTCGGTCTGAGGCATACTTGTGGATCGGTTATAACTTGCAGAAATTAGTTTTGAGGATGATTTGAGTAAAGAATTTCTGGATGCATTATATGTTACACCTTATAGATATATGGGAGTCTTGGAAAGGGTCTAGGGTTGTTGTTCATGATGGATGTAATGTAATGAGAAAAGGATTCACTCGGTTGCTTAGAGGTGTGGATTACTTCATGGGGTGTTGTCGTGCTAATGAGGAATAGGTCGTTCGGCCCATTTGGTTGGTGAAATTGAGATTTGAGAAGAGTCGATGACTCTCAAGAAGGTTCTAATGGATTCAAAATTTATATGTGGCAATTGAGAATTTTCCGCACATGTATATGGCTAGAATCTGAGGTTTGCATCGGATGGTGTCTGGACTTACGGTATTTCTATATCATTATGGATTCTACATTTAAAAGTATCAATAAGGTGAAGGAAACGGCTTTAGATTCATAGAAGGTCTCTTTTGAGTGGGTGTCTCGGTTGTGGTACTTTTGGGGTGATTAAGAAGGAATACAAAGGCTTATGAGCCTTAGGACGGTGCGGTTTATGCTAGGATCTCTTGTGGTGAGCTTTGGGTACAGATCATGGTGTTTTGGAAAGGAGAAGTGTCAACTTAAGGGTAATTTGGAAGGAACTCGGAGAAATAGGACAACTTGGTAGTAGGTTAGATCAGCACGTCAATGGAGATGATCAGTTGTTTGGGTATTTATGATGTGGTGAGTCTTTACAAGTGTGTTGTGGCAATACTCTTGGGATTGGCGACGTGTGTGTCTTGGTTTAGTTAAAGGGATTCAATTCAAATGGCTTGGTTATGTGCAAATGGGTTTCGAAGTGTTCTCGACGATTTCTGCCACGGCTTGAGATAGATATTTCCTACCACCTTGAGGAACATGTTGCGTATTATGATTTTCTATTGGATGGAATCAAGCGGAAGGTTTTTAGATAATTGATTATGCATTCTACTTGTCACTCAGAGTTGATAATGAGGTTCTCGTATTTTTATATGATGGCATGATATATGTGGTGTGTCCTGTGGGATTGATATTTGCATGTGCAAGGTCACGGTTCAATTTTGAGGGAAAGGTCATGAATTCTTAGACAACATGGACGTTTTAGATGACTAGATGAATGCTATTACTACTTGAGAAGGGTGCGCATTCAGAAGGCGCATTGTGTTATGAATTACAGATACTTCATTGGTATTGTGGTACTCGCTTGATTGATCGACTGCTGATGTTCAGATTTTGCTATGTGTCACGGAAGAATTATGGAAATATTTCTCATGAGATAATTGTGTATGGGAGATGTGTTAGCCATTTGAGTGGTGGAGTTGGGATCGACTATGGTGATCCATGTGTTCTATGGATTTGGAGACTGGGAGTTCTCGGAAGCAGATTATTTCATGGTTATAGATTGTGAAGGTGTGGACAAGTTAGCTAGATGGTAGTACATGCTATGGTTAGGTCATTGTGTACTTTTGGAGGGCCATTTATCCATTTGGGGATGACCGAAGTTGATTTGAGGGCCCATTGGTAGGCCCGAGGAGGATGTGTATCCTACACCAGGTCAAATTTGTTGATTCAGATCTGTTAGTGTTGAGGGATGTGGCATTTGGTTAGAGTTGAGCTTGTTCATTTTTTAATATGTTCTATGTGTTACTCTTATATGCTACGAGGTTGTGATTCTTTGGTTATGTACACATATGATGCGGTTTTATTTGGGCCTTGCAGCAAAATTCGAGCGAGATGGTTATTGGGGTGTTGAATGGTTGATGGCACCTTGGTTATGTTCTTTTTAGGCTGAGGTATATTGTGTTATTTGCTTCTCCATAGTTATGGTGCTTCACTTTGTGAACTTGATGTCGAATAGCATGTACTTGTTGATTTTGAGCATTGTGGCTTGAGGTATTTCATATGAACCGGTGTTTGGATGGGTCACGCATTACAGCGGGGCTATATTGGGATATGATCCTTTGTGTTAGATTCGTGCTTTTTTTCCTACTATGTATGATAGGTTCATATCATTGCGGTTGTGGTGGTACTTGTTGAGCTTGCGGGACGGCTCTCTCATCTGAGTTATTTTCCATGATTGAGTACATTTGAATTGTCGCTTATTGGGGCACGGATTTCACAGTTTGTGGCTTTAGGTTGTATTGGTGTGGCATCTTAATAAAATACTTATTTTTGATGAGATGTGTTATGCCCCGCAATATTAAGTCAATATTATGTCCCCCAGTATTATATTACGACAATGTTATGCCCTGCAGTATTATATTACGATGATGTTATACCTTGCAGTATTACATAACGATGATGTTACGCTTCGCATCGTTAAGTTGCGACGATGTTGCACCCTGTAGTATTGTGCGTTGAATTTTTTTGTCAGGTTATTGACATCACTCCTAGGAAAAAATTATTTGGAGATTATAAGGATTGTAAGTGATGAATAAATTCGTGAAGGTAAGAGGGGAAGCAAGTCTAAGAAAATGAATTTTCGTCCAAGTTTGGCATGTTGGGATAAAATTCGGGCCGAGCTAAAATACCTGATATTTATGGACTAGTACCATACAAGGTACCACATAGCCATGATAATAAGGTGTATAATGTGTATTAAAGTGAGTGGTATTCTAAGTAATTTGAGATAATTTTTAATTACGTAGGTAATTGGTTAATTATCGGGTGACGGGTCATTACCTAGTTAATTAATAATCTTGGGATAATATTAATCCCATCCCCCAACGTGGCAATCACCCATTTACATGTAATGACTAAGTATTAAATTTGAAAGGTGTCACACTTTGAGAAAGAAGTGTGACACCAAGCTAGACATGTGGGGCCCACATAATAATTAAGCATGACTTCCCAAATTCACAATTTATCTTCAATTCTCTTAAAACAAGAACATGATAACGTGATGTCTATGAAAGTTCATCCAAGATTCAACGTTCTTTCTAATGTCATCTCTATTCTCTTAAGAAAAGAGTTCAATCAGATATCATTTTCCAGAAGAAAAAAAAACCAAACGTTATTGCTAAGTTCTTACGGAAAAGCTTCAGCCAAAGATTATCTTTGCATAGAAACGTTATTACTTCGGGTATTTCGTACGAATTGTTTCCTATTTCGTTCTCGTTGTTACGTGTTTTGTCGCAATTGGCGTGCGTTAGAAGGATTTTCTAGAGGATCGGCTCAGGTATGTTAAGGCTATCCATTCTTTCTTTTGGCATGGTCCAAATTATACTGAAGAAACGAGTAAATACACAGTTTCTATAAATTACTCTATTCATAAAAATAGTAGGGGTGTCTATATTCTTGATTCTCCATGAGAATTATTATTATTTTCTGTTCATGGATCTCAGATAATACGCAGTTGGAAAAGTTTATCCGGAAGGAATATTGAGATTATTACGTACTTTTCATGCATTTCATACATGTACATTGACCCATGACCAGATTGCGTTATATACGCGTATATATATAAATATATGTATATGGGACATAGGAAAAGGGTTACGGCGTTATATACGCACCACCACCTGATCAGCTGGTATATGATGATGATGTTGCCCACAGTGGCTGAAATATGATTCAAACGGCGTTATATACGCGTATGTATATATATATATATATTATTCAAACGACGTTATAGATGCATATATATTTATGTGTATATATATATATGATTCAAACGGCATTATATACGCATATATATGTATGGATATGTATATGGGATATGGGAAAGGTTATGGCGTTATATACGCACCACCACCTGATCAGCTGGTATACAATGACAATTTTACCCACAATGGCTGATATGATATGATGGGATGCCCTCAGAGGCTGATGATGTTATGAAACATATACTTATGCACGACATGACATTCATACGCATATGCATGCTGCTAAAAGTGATTTATGATTTACAAAGTTATTCAGACTTACAGGTTGAGTCATGTACTCTATATTTCTTCCATGTCTCTTATGTACATTATGTGCCTTACATACTCGGTACATTATTCGTCCTGACGTCGCTTTTTCCTGGGGATGCTGCGTTTCATGCCCGCAGGTCCCGATAGACAGGTCGAGAACCCTCCAAGTAGGCTATCAGCTCAGCGGAAGATGTTGGTGCGCTCCATTTGCTTCGGAGTCACTTGTTTGGTTAGTATGATTTAGACGGGTATTGTTTGGTATGGCGGGACTCTATCCCCACCTTTATGACATTTATGTACTCTTAGAGGCTTGTCTACATATGTCGTATACGTGAAAGATTTTACGGCCTTGTCGGCCTATGTTTTGAATTTGTAAATGATTATGTTGGCCTATTAGGCCCGTATGTCACGTGTATATGATAATGAAATAAGAAAGATACGTTATGTTGGTACTCGGTCGAGTAAGGTATCGGGTGCCCATTGTGGCCATCAGTTTGGGTCGTGACAAAAGTGGTATTAGAGTTGTTCTATCCTAGGGAGTCTACAAGTCGTGTCTAGTAGAGTCTTGTTTATGGGTGTGTCGTGCACCACACTTATAAGCAGGAGGCTACAGGGCATTTAGGATTTTCACTCTTTCTTCTTACTCTAGATCGTGTGGTAGAGCTCACTTATAAGAATTCAAATTCGAAGTTCTATTCTATTTGTAATAAGACGATACCTATATCCGGGAAGAAGGTTGGAAAGAGAGATAGTTGAGAAAAAGCTGAGTCAGAGGAATTGAATTTTTGTATGATGCCTACAATAAGTAAATGTGAGGTTTTTAGCAGATCATGGGTGTACTGAAAGGTGTAAGCTTCCTGATAAGAATCCTTAAGGCAAGAATGCCTATCCATCTTTATGGTGAAGGACAATGAGAGATTAAGAAGGTAAGTACAAGTTTAGTAAGTAAAAGGAGTAAGGTGAAAAAGGGTACGAGGTACCCAGTTAATGAAGGTTAACAGCGTTTATAATTGAGGCAGAGAAAAATAAGCTTTTTGAGTTATATTCAATAGTAATAGAGGTATATATAATTGGTCGCACCCATTCCAGATATTTCCTATGGGGGTTAACAGAAGTAGTATAAGAAGATATAATGGATGAATTGTTTGCTTTAGCTGACATTTCCGAAGGATATTGCAAATGTTCTAATAAATCTCTTTATGAGACACCCAGATGGTACACTCTAAAATATTGCAGCCAGATATAAGTACTACAAAGACATGCACTATAAGCCTTGAGGGGATATATACTACCTTAGTGTGGCTCGCGTCCCTAGTAAAGCAAGAACGTTAAGCAACTTGAAGAGCCACTGGATGGAGCAAAGGGAAGCTGAAAGAAAAAGAATGTCTTGTTCGACTTTTCCGAATAAAGTGGTAAGCATAAATGTAAGCAGGAAATAAGAAAAGAGTTAATGATGCATTATGAGTATGCTATGATACGTGGATGACAACGGTATATCAAAAAGATAACATTATTACAGAGTCTACAGTCAATTGAAGGAAAAGACGAGAGGTGACATAACTTGAAATAACAAAAGAGTACATGCTATAAAGTCATATCCTCATTTCGAGAAATAAGTCTGCGACTCTAACGTGATTAACAGAAGGAAAAGTTAGACCCAAGAGTAATAGAAACCAGTATGGATTGGTGAACAAGATAAATTAAACGTGAATTAGGGGCTGAGTGATTGATAATAGTCGACATCAAGAGAATTTAAAATTTTGGTTTCGGCGATAATAGGATGGACAACAAAAGAATATTCATGAGAAATTTAGAGAATGGTCATTCAGGGAGACGTTTCCCTAAAGCAAGTAATATAAACAAAGTTAAGCTTAAGGGGATGTATGTGCCAGTTACACTAAGTGTCACCATCGCTAGTGAGGAATTTTGTTATCCTTGGTACAGAAGGATTATCGTAAGGCGAGTAAGGATCATCGAAGATGTGAAAGGACGCCAACAATGAAGAGGAAAAACATCTATAAATAGGTCATCGTAGCTCCAACTCTTAGTACTCCCCAAAAAAGGGGGAATATAGATTATGTGGAAGTAAGTCAAAATTAAGTGGATCTAGTAACTATGGAACGATAAAGGAAGGATGCGATAAGAATGTGAAAGGGATGAGATTGCACTTATTCAAATGTTACAGATATGCTATGATTCCAGAACATTATGTAAGCACGACGTCAGAAAAAGGAAGTAAGGGTTCATGCCCAGAAGGTTACTGATAAATAAGGAGCCAGTGCAGGAGGTAAGTCAGACAAAGGAAATAACCCAAGAGAGATTACGTGGAATATGGATATGAGAATGGGCCGACGATTAGTTAGTAGTTGATTCAGGAAAAGCCTAGTCATGACTAGACAAGAGGCTACAGACAAATCAGCAGACCATGCAAGATAAATATATCAGTTCAGAAGTAACCCTACAATCACAAGGGTGTGGAGGTAAGTAACTACGGATAATTGTAGGCGAGGAAGGACATCAAAAATATTATTGGGTATACGATGTAATAATCTCGCAGCTTTACAAGAGTCAAAGGGTCCTCCCTAAGTACTACAGTGACAGACTAGCTGAGGAAATGAGGAAGGAGGTTCAACCTAAGCATAGTGACCTAAAGAGGAAATGATCTTGTAACAATAGTTTCACAATAACATTGTACATCCTCCATAAAAAAGAGGAACCTACTGTGGCTAGTGAACAAGAAGTAAAATCAAAAGCAGCATTCGAAGATCGTATGAGTTGTACAAAAATTCCGGCATGCGTGAGATCTAAGATAAGCTAAGTATGCACCCAACAAGGGGGAAGAAAGACTAGGAAAGGTAATGGCTTATGTTTAATGAAAGCTGAGAAGGAACGAAAGAATCATTCAATCAATGATCCAGAGTTGGTTATGTTATGAACGCACTTAAGAGTTCGGAGTATTATCCATGCAGCATATATGTTGACAGTCATACAGCGGTACAAGATTCTGGTATAAGTTAAAAGAAAGAATTGAGCCCAGGTTATAGACAGAGGAATAAATTGTTAGAAGATTATATCATGGAGATTCCATAGCGTCCATAGAGGGCTAAAGTAATAACTAATACAATGAGTCGCAGATTGGAAGATAACATAAAGGCCGATCAGAAGAAGGAGGAAACCAAAGAGTTACATCAACGAAGTAAATCAGGAATCTGATTATTGGACCTAGAAATTGTAGAAATCGTGATTGAGAACATTGCAGGATGACTCTTAATATTAGAGGTACAATAGAGGAAGTACAACAACCATATTCTATAACAGCCCTACGATAAATCCAGTCGAAAAAGTACATGCCTCATAAGAAGTCAGTACGAATCTCCACCGAATTGTGTATGCACAGTATTATAATAAGAGCTTCAAGTTATGGCTGTGAATCATACCTATGTGGAAGGACGATTATGAAAGAGATAGAATAATGCGAGGAAATATTTTAAGGTGCGTAAGGAAAAGGTGAACAACGTACAAGATACTCAAATGCAGAAAGTTGTGAATAGTCCATACCTCGGATAGAAGGCTAGCAGTGCTGGGATTCAATATCCAGGAATGATAGCAGCATAGTCAGTGGCATATCTCATAACCTATGGTTTCTAGGTATCGAGGAGGCTAATTAAGACAGTAAAGAAGCGTTAGAGACGATGTGATGTCTCGCTTGATGTCCCAGAATGACATAAGGAAATCTGTGATGCAAGCAAGTTGAAAGGTTACAAATAATATAAATAGAGTTGTGTAGGTCGCAAGCCATTGTATGGTGAAGCGACAAGGTTCTAGAAGACAAGAGTAAGGATAAAAAAAAGGAGCGAGTGATAAGGTAACGAAAATGGATAAGTCCTCAGTATTAATCCTATGAAAACAAGAAGAGCAGATGGTTTCTCTAAATTATACAAAGCTCACTATAGCCTGAATGAACTCAAAGGAATCTAATACTAGTAGCATTTAGAATGCCACCCTGGTAATAGAATGCGGGTGTAATTGTGATAGATAAAAGATGACGTTTGGGCTTTTGATTGAGTAATGACTCGAAGAGGATTGCATGAATTGTAAGGGGCCAAAAATAGCCACGTAAGGTGAATCACATTGGGATGCTATAAAATATGATTATTGAAGTACAGTATCGCCCCTAAGAGGATTAGGAAAATAACTTGAAAGATTCCTTGATGCAACATAAGCCCTGGTAGCAATGTATTACGTAAGATGTTTCAAGTTATCAATGGAAGATTGTAGATCGACATTGAGGTGAATCGACAATGTATGGATAGAAGTTACAAATTACGAGATGAGATTAAGCCATCTGTCTTAAAATGAGCAGTAATGAAGAAGTGTTAAAGGACTTAGCTTTATGCATATATGATGAGAAACAAAGAGTAACCTGGAGTTTGTTGCAGACCTCAGTAACGATAAATCAAAGTAAGAATTATGGTATAGTATGACCTACATAGATGTGGTAAAGTCACGCGAATGGATAACCAGATCTATAAAATAATATATGGCAATATTTGCAAGTTCAACAAAGTATCTAGCGAAGAACTTCAGTACACCTATAGATGCCCAGAAAGGCATCCGATTAAGCATTGTAAATATTTACAAAGTAAGGCCTAGAGATTGGATAAAAGTTAAAAGGAAAAAGGAATCGCATAAAAGCACTTACAAAGCCAAGGTCATACATGCTGCATGACAGGAGGTAACAACAGTTGCAAGATTAGGAAGATTTCGACCACAGGTTATGATATGAGAAAAAAGATTAAGGGGGGAATACCCTAGACTTTGGATTTATTCACAGAGCAACTGCTTAAATGGCAATAAGAGTAATAAGGTATTCACAAGAGCTATAAGTTACTAAAATGATAAGAGTATCAATCAACATTCGAGGACAAATGTTCCAAAGAGGGGAATAATGTTACGCCCCGCAATATTACGTCAATATTATGTCCCCCAGTATTATATTACGACAATGTTATGTCCTGCAGTATTATATTACAATGATGTTGTGCCTTGTAGTATTACATTACGGTGACATTACGCTTTGCAGTGTTAAGTTGCGACGATGTTGCACCCTGTAGTATTGTGCGTTGAATTTTTTTGTAAGGTAATTGACATCAGTCCAAGGAAAAGATTATTTGGAGATTATAAGGATTGTAAATGATGAATAAATTCGTGAAGGTAAGAGGGGAAGCAAGTCAAAGAAAATGAATTTTGGTCCAAGTTTGGCATGTTGGGATAAAATTCGGGCCGAGCTAAAATACCTGGTATTTATGGACTAGTACCATACAAGGTAGCCATGATAGTAAGGTGTATAATGTGTATTAAAAGTGAGTGGTATTCTAATTAATTTGAGATAATTTTTAATTACGTAGGTAATTAGTTAATTATCGGGTAACGGGTCATTACCTAGTTAATTAATAATCTTGGGATAAAATTAAACCCCTCCCCCAACATGGCAATCACCCATTTACATGTAATGACTAAGTATTAAAGTTGAAAGGTGTCACACTTTGAGAAAGAAGTGTGACACCAAGCTAGACATGTGGGGCCCACATAATAATTAAGCATGACTTTCCAAATTCACAATTTATCTTCAATTCTCTTAAAACAAGAACATGATAATGTTCTGTCTATGAAAGTTCATCCAAGATTCAACGTTCTTTCTAATGTCATCTCTATTTTCTTAAGAAAAGAGTTCAATCAAATATCATTTTCCAGAAGAAAAAAAAACCAAACGTTATTGCTAAGTTCTTACGGAAAAGCTTCAGCCAAAGATTATCTTTGCATAGAAACGTTATTACTTCGGGTATTTCGTACGAATTGTTCCCTATTTCGTTCTCGTTGTTACGTGTTTCGTCGCAATTGGCGTGCGTTAGAAGGATTTTCTAGAGGATCGGCTCAGATATGTTAAGGCTATCCATTCTTTCTTTTGGCATGATCCAAAATATACTGAAGAAACGAGTAACTACACAGTTTCTATAAATTACTCTATTCATAAAAATAGTAGGGGTGTCTATATTCTTGATTCCCCATGAGAATTATTATTATTTTCTGTTCATGGGTCTCAGATAATACGCAGTTGAAAAAGTTTATCCGGAAGGAATATTGAGATTATTATGTACTTTTCATTCATTTCATACATGTGCATTGACCCATGACCATATTGCATTATATACACGTATATATATAAATATATGTATATGGGATATGGGAAAAGGGTTACGGCGTTATATACGCACCACCACCTGATCAGCTGGTATATGATGATGATGATGTTGCCCACAATGGCTGAAATATTATTCAAACAGCGTTATATACGCGTATATATGTATTTATATGTATATATTATTCAAATGGCATTATATACGTGTATATATGTATGTATGTATATATATATATATATATATA